>CAJHQQ010000198.1:0-301247 GCA_905132885.1 Moricandia moricandioides | reverse complement strand
AAGGAGTTGTGATATTCTATTTGAGAACTGATGAGAATCCTTACCGACGGTTCTATAGATGCAAGATTGGGTCATAGATTCATAGTTTCATATTTTTGTGATTCATCATTTCGATTTCTTTGTTCATCGGTTTGATTTGTTTTGTGATTCAAATACCGATTTGTTTTGTTTATGTCTTCCTTCATCTTATTGTCTGGTTCGATTTTTGATTTCTCCTTACTTGATCTTGGTTTTAATGTAGCGAAAAAGGAAAATCATTTATTTATGTGGATTGATGAAGCTTTGCTTGATGAGATTCGAAGGGTAGAGATTGAGCAAATGAGAATTGCAGAAGAGTTTGAAGATCTGGAAAATAGTTTGAAAAACACAGTGGAGGAAGAAGTTGGAATTAGAAAAATTCCCTTAAAGTAGGTTATTTAGGAAGCATTCTATGGCTTTTTGGAAAATGAAGAATCCAAGAATGAATGAAATCTACTAGTTATTAGTATTTTGTTCTTCATGTTTTTGTTATTGCTATGCATAAGATGACTTTGTGGTTCTTAGTGTTTTGTTCTTCATGTTTTGTTATTGCTATGAATGAGACAACTTTGCGGTTCTTAGTGTTTTGTTCTTACTATGAATAAGAAGATTTTGTGGTTCATAGAGTTTTATTCATATTATATTTCTACAAAGCTGAAAACATCATTGCAAAGAACATATGAAGCATGATAACAATGTAAAAAAATGAAACTGAAAACAACCTCCAAATATTTTAAAACCAAAAAGCATATGAAAACAGAGTTTCAAGTTTTTAAAACCGAAAACTATACGAAGCACTGATAAGAATCCACTACTTTCACTTCGACATAAGCTGGCCATTACCACCTCTTGCACACCTGAACTTGAATCTTGTAACACAAAGAACCATGAATGAAGCACATATAAATCGAGCATGAAACATACATAAATCGATTGGCTACATAAGATGACATTTACCATTTGTGACTGACTATATTGGTATTTTACAAGTTACTCTGTTTTGCCCACTAATATCACATCTACTACACTTGCGAGGCTGTTTTATTTGTGATGTTTGCGATGATCGAATTTTGTCTTCAATGGTTTCATATCTGCGTTTTCTTGTGTGCAGTGGTAGAAATTTGACGTTATTAACATCTTCTGGTATGGGACCAAGTATCCTCGGGAACATCAATAGGATTTATGTTTTCCTAATAAGCTTTTCTCCAAGCTCTTGTCGTGTACATCAAGTCAGTCAATGTGTGTGGTTCTCTGCCAACATGAAAACCAACTTTAGTTGCGTGCCTACAAAGGATCTTCTTCAGGTCGTATTTTTTGACTGAGCAAGTCCATCTATCCAAATCAACTAAGCAGTCGATTTTGTCACCTCTCAGAAGCAATCGACCATCACTGATAGGGTAAACTTCAAATGTTTTGCCTTTCCCGGTTCTCTTATCAATCATTTTCTCCACATCTTTGGTCAGAGGATGTTTGTGTTTTGAAATAGTTTCTGACACTTATAAAACCACCGTGTCAACATTTCTCTGACACTGTCCAACAAAGGAATGACTGGATACTCTCTCGGTGAACGCAACGCAGAGTTGATGGATTCAACAGGGTTGGTTGTCCTTATGTCATATCTGTATCCGCGAAATTGACATCTAGCCCATTTTTGCACATCAGCCTCTCTTAGGTAATCATAAATTGCCAGATTGATATTACACACATTAGCAAATGTATTTTCAAACTCAGCAACTTTATAAGCTTTGGACGCCTTTGAAACCAACCCAGTAAGTCATTTCCCATGGAAATATGTTATCACATTATTTAAAAAATGATGAATACAAATACCATGACTAACTGTTGGATACACTTTCTCAAGCGCCTTAGCGATGGACCCATGTATGTCTGAAATAAAAGCCAAATGATGATCATCAGCAATGACAACCTTTAGTTGTCTCATAAACCATTCCCAAGAATGATCATTCTCTGAGTCGGCTACTCTGAATGCAATAGGCTACAAATTAGAATTTCCGTCTACAACAGTTGCAACCAGTAGGACTCCTTTGTATTTATTCTTCAAAAAATTTTGATCAACCACAATAACCCGCCTCTAGACTCTGTTAAATCCTCGTATTAATTTCCCAAATGAAATAAATAGGTACCAAAATTAACCACTCTTGTCAATCTTATACGATGAATGTGTACCCAGATTAGCCTCTCTCTCAGCATGTTCAAGTATCTTGGTATTTCCCATAACTTCTCTCCGGAATACCTCTAATTGCATTGACCGCATATTCACATGCATCCCATGCTAAAGAATGTGTTATCTCACATCCATGATCCATACGCATAATCTGTATGATATCATTAGATTTTCTCCCTTCATTGACACCTTCATACTTATGCATAATCAAAAGGCCTATAGTTTTGGCCGAAGCAGTCTTACCCCCTTTGGTTCTGCTTGAAGGTGCGCATGTATGTTCACTGACATACTTTTTGATAATGAAATATGTAGATTCCTTCAAACACTCTACTCGAACACTCCAATTGCAAGCATTATCCGCGTATCTAATATACTAAACTTCCCTATGATTTGATAACATGGTAGTTAAAGTTATGCTTCATTGCACATATATCGAAAGTCCCCTTCAATATAGTTTTGTCCTAAAAAAGTTTTCCTTTCTTAACAACTTCAAGCAAGAACACTTTGACATATTGTATCACTTCTATTTTTTAGAGATCATGGTATCAGCATCATTGGCATTCCCATCAAATTCTACTTGTTTCATCTTTTCTTTGTTTTTCTTGCTCTGAGTCTCAGCAAAAACATCAGCTGATTTGTTCCCTCTATAAAACGAGTTTTGCTCCTCTTCATTAGTACTTGAATTTGTTGGCGACTTGTTAAGATCGTAGTCTGCTTCATTCGGATTCTTAGCCTTAGGTTTATATGTTACACACAACCGACTCGAGACATTCTTTTTAGCATAACCAACAAAATTCTTAAGTTGTCGATCGTTTGCAATGATCACAGGTGGACATGATGTATTGATTAACACATAAGGAATATAACTCAACTCCAAATCTTCTACGCTATCCTCTTCCATACCAAAATCCTCCAAAATCATTTTCTTTAAATCCTCTAAGGTAGAAATCGATTCCAATAAAAGTAAATTACCCCCTTTGTCATCAGCCGAAAAAAACATATCATGTAGTTGCACCTAATTCCCAAACACCACATGTCATATAAGTAAGCATCATAGAAGAAGAGTGTGTGATAACCAGAAGAATATCTATGGAGAAAGCATGGATTGATGAAGAAAAATCAAAAAATTAGACGATATTTTTTGATTTTTTGTCAAGGTAAATTGCTTCTACATGTTTAAGGAAACTACAAAGATTACAAATATCTTTAGAATATATTCATAAATAACTTCCAAGATTTTTCGTAAATCATGTTTATCTCATACGTAGAATATACCTTCTACTAAGCGTAAAAAGCATACAACTTTCCTATAAGCAGATTCTACTATAAGTAGCCTTCTGAGTAATGTTTAGATTTCGCATTCCTAAAATTTTATAAAAGTATAAGTTGCCTTCAGAATAAATGTAGAACATCTTACAATACGTAGATATCGCATTCTTCATATTCAGATTTCATTATAAAATTAGATTGTCGATTCTAAAAAAAGTAGTCACTTGTTCAACGTGGAATTCAATTTCTACCATGTCATTTTCTTAGAATGTGAAATCTACTTTTTGTAGAACATATTTAATTTAACAAGTTTTTCAAAAAAAAGAAGAAGAAAATATCAGTTTGTGTATAGCGTATTCCATCAGTTATTTTTTATGATTCATAAAACTATTTAGTTCATTAATTTTAAAAAATGGAAAGGGTAAAAAGGAGAAAAATAGAGAAAAAAAGACAACGAGGTTGAATTTCTATTCCGTTTTGGCATATTTTCCAACAATTAATAAACACTTTGCCTTTCTACACTTGATACTCTTTTTATTTTTATTTTTTTTGTTCACCGTATGAAAATTATTACTATATCATCAAAAAACACATATACATAACATAAACAAAAAAATATAATAAAATTATAACATATTATTAACACTATCACTTTATCTTTATAATTGTTTCTTTTTAATTGCTATTAATGAAGTGTCTGCTGCTCCACATTTTATATGTTAAATTTATCATGTTTGCATAAGACATAATAAAGGCCGGTATATTGCCTAAACATTTAGTTTTGTTACTTTAATTTATAATTTTTACCATGGTTGATTACATCAACATAATTTATTTACTTTAAAATTTAATATGGATAATTTAAATCACTGTATAAAAGAATTTTTTGCCACCTTTATCCATATTTTGTTTATAGATCATTATGATTGCTTAATAATAATTTCAGATTAATTCATATCTTACGTTTTTACGTACAATGATCATTAATAATATTTGAAAATATACTTTTCAAAACTGTGAAAACATTATTTAAAATCGCAATCAGTATCATTATACTAATATATTTTGTTTAATTTAAAGTGTTAGATTCAAACTGGAAAAATCTTACCTAATTCAAAATGTGTAAATTATCAACTGAATATATTAATAATTTAGTAAAAAAATTATTTTTCCAAAAAAAATTCTAACAAAAATGATATACCTTTCGAAATATTTCTACTCAAATAAAAGATTTGGTATTATATCTTAGTAAAAAAAAAAAGCTAAATAAAATTCAGTTTTATTGAAAATTACAAATATTAATTGTGCAATATTTTCTAGATATATTCGTATATACTCATTAATGATAAGATTAGCGAGTTAGCAAATGTAAACCAATTCAAATTTTCAAATAATCAAAGAAATTCTTCTAATCATTTTTCAAGAAGAGATTCAAAGTTTTTAAAACTAATCTAACAAGTATTATATATCTAAAATTAATTTAACTATTAAGATTCTTTTTTACGTTTAATGATTTTATGCTACAAATTAATATTTGTACAGACTATCATTCTCTTTAATTGATCATTTGTTTTGTTTGTTATAGAAGAAACATGCTTCCTAAGCGACACAAAATCAAGTATGTTAAAAAAGCAAACAAATTATAAGTTTGTCAAGAAATGTTGAAGTTTAAAATGTTTTCTCATATAGCCGCTTGTGGAAACCGAGTTCACACTATCGATTTTAATGAACGAGGAAAAGTCAAAATCCTAACTATCCTTAAGGTCCCGGATTTTCTGTGTAAACACATGAATACGAAAAAAAAAAAGACAATAACAAGATATTGAAAGAGATTGCACATAGGTGTTTTATTGATTGAAACGAAGCAAAGTTACAGAGATTCACCGAAAACAAGATGGATGGAAATTCGTCAACAGTGGAGAACAGAAGAAACAAAACATTAAAACATTCTAAGTATCAAAACTCGCTAGTCTAGCCGCCTAGATCATAAGTTCTTCTAAAGCTAACAATAACTTCCCTCAAAACCTAATTTTAAAATCT
The DNA here is from genome assembly GCA_905132885.1 of Moricandia moricandioides. Lineage (NCBI taxonomy): Eukaryota > Viridiplantae > Streptophyta > Magnoliopsida > Brassicales > Brassicaceae > Moricandia > Moricandia moricandioides. The sequence continues at coordinate 295,735 of CAJHQQ010000198.1, read as the reverse complement.
TCATGCTCCTTGTTTTGGCTCTTTTTATATAGGTATCCAAGGTCGGCTGTCTTTCCTTTTTTGCCCACGATTCGAGTTCATCTTCCATGGAAATCTTCCTTATCTTCTCGATTTTTCCAAAATTATCTCGAGACTTTACAATTATCTTCTTTTCCATTTATCCTTTGCAGAAATTTGGTAGACCATCATTGCAATCGGGTTCATTCTCGTCTAAAAGTGGGCATTTATCATGTTTTAAACCCTTTCGGGCCGTTTTATGATTTTTAGGAATTTTTAGTATTTCTTTCGGAGAAATTGTCCTTCATATGTTTATACGATGTTTGGTTCTGCAAAATAACAAACCACTCATGTAATTGAGACAATATCGGTGTTTAAGTTAATCGTTGTCTTTTTACACAATCGAGACGAAACAAGAGACACCTTATCAAAGATAGGACGGAGAGGATGATGAAGATGGTCTGGTCTAGTCTCCCATGGGTGGCTAGACTATGCTTCGTGTCTAGTCTCCCATGGGCGATTAGACGGTGTTCCGTGTGTATTCGCCCATGGGAGACTAGACGGTGTTGCTTGTCTATTTGCCCATGGGTGAGTAGACGTTGATTGTCTACTTTCCCTGGGAGACTAGACAATATGTATGGTTCTTTGTCGTCCCGAAACTTATATTGTATGATTGTTTGGAATGATTTTTCTTCGGGGGATGGTCTTAGCAATCCTGGACGTTGATTTAAAGATTACCGTTTTTGACTTCAAAACCGATATTTTATTTGAAGTTTTGTGACTCAATGGGTTGAGATTCTATGGTGAAATTTACGGTTTAACAGTTGATTTTTATGAATCTCGGGTTTAGCGTGTTTGGCTCATGCAATTCTTCAACATATGTTTGAGAAATCAATTAGTGCAGCCTTATCTAACTGAGCTTAATTTAGGTAGAATTGTTGTTGACTTATTAAACTTATATTTGTAAAAGTGGGATTATTCCCAAGTGGCTGGAATCTTAATGAGTTGAGGTTGTTTTTTGACAGTTTGTTTCTGAACTCTTGGATTATCTTTTTTTTTGTGTTGAAAATTGTTCTTTGTAGCATCGGTCTCTAGATTTTCTGATGAATTTAGAGGACATGGTTGTACTCATATTCATTTATATATTTTAAGTTCCATTAGATTACAATCTCATAGTTTTTACTTTTGATATTTTGTGAAATTTTCATGTTAAATATGTAATCTCATTTATTATTGAGAAATATCATAGAATAACACTAAAATATGTTTTTGATCCAAATCACACAAGAAAAAATGATAAAATAACATTCGTTACATGTGGCAGAAACAAAACAATACTTTAGAATGAAGCACATATGGATATGTTGCAAAAGAAAACACAAAAAATTTCCACTATAGATGAGATTGCACAACTCCCAGCCCCAACATTGGAAAGATTGTGTTTTACGGATGGGATGATGATTTATTCTTGGGGAAAGGTTGTTATAGTACACTAGAAGGCTTTAAGAGCTTGATGGGGACAAGAAATACAAGAGCCATCCATCCTCTCATCCTTGTATACAGAATTTGAAGCATTTATATGGATGATGGAAGGTATGAAAACTCTTTGACAATTTTAAGTTATTTTTGCGATTCTCAATTGGTGAAGATGATTTCAGAACCAAAAAAATTGCTTGTTTTTTTAACTTATTTGGAAGAAATAAAAATATTAAAGGAAAGTTTCAGTATGGTGGAGACCACACACGTACACCAAACTCAAAACAAAAGGACTTACAATCTTGTTCGCAGTGCTCGGAGTCAACCATCTTATTTTGTTTACCAGTTTGGTCTTGTTTTTTTTTATGTTGATGATAAAACAAATAGTAACTATATATATATATATCAAAGTTAAGATTTTTGAGATGGATGTTGAGGGATATGGTTAATAGTCTAAGATTTAAGAAAACAAAAATTATTTTAGTTAAAATATTTATTTTTATTAAGTGTACAAATATTTTAATATTTTAACTTTTTAATGAATACTTGCTTAATCATTTTTAGTGTTAGTTTTATAATAAAACTAAATCATATTACACATATTATCCGAAAACTAAAAACAATACCAAAAATTAATCCTCAATTAATCTCTGAATAGACCCTGATTTTTTGTTAACTCGCTAGGTCAAGACCAACCGCTCGAGTAAAGTCTAGCATAGTTAGAACCTTAGTTATTCCTTGTATTCCAAAAAAAAAAAGGAAAAGATTACCATAAACTAAGAAAAGACAAAATAGCAATGATTACTTTTAGCGAGAATAAAAGTAAATATAGTTTTTTTCTTTCTCAACAGACTGATAAATAATAGCCAACGGTGGTAATTGTGCATCTTGGAGTCGCCGGCTCCGTCGTGCAGCAAATTCCTTTCTTACAAGGCTATATTTGTCAACACGTGTTCTTTGGAGATAAAGCGATGAATGTGTGGCTATGAAGAGTAACTTTAATCTAACAATACTAAAAGTTTAATATGCTTAAATGAGAGAGCTGCCACATCACCTAAGAAAATCAGCCAATCAAAATATTTTAAATTGCCACGTCATATCATATTCCCTCTATGGGCTTATATCCATTTGCCCGGCCCAAATTTCATTTCCAAAGTAACATCAATTTGCCCGGCCCATATTTCATTTCTTCTCTGCGGCCCATCTACTAAAAAACCTAACATGTGTCGATGTATACCAAAAGCATTATTCTTCTTCTTCCAGCCTCCACTGTGTCTTATGAGTTCCTTTCTTAACCTTCGTAACGTTTTATCCACCTCCTCTCTAATCAAACGTTTTCCCTTTAATATACTCTTAATGATTTCCTTTCACCTCTCATTCTTTCTCATTCTTTATATAATGTCTTCTCTTACCTTGCTAAAAAACAAAACCCCAGAACCTGCAGTAATTAATCTCAAACCATGGCGCTGAAACCAAACGGCAAATCCCTTGTCTCCTCCACTAATGCCCAAGAAGTTATTGTAACGACCCGATTTTAAAACTGGTTTATTTTTTTATTTTTATTTTTTACTTCATTGCACTGAAGTAAACCGGTTTGATAGTTTAATTATTATTAAACCAATTCCCAATCTTTTTAATCGTGTATGTGTGCGCTTATACCTAAATATATAAATGCCTACACATTCTCTTCTTCATTTGTTTGCCGTCAACATCATCGTAGAGAAAGGGAGAGAGAGCTCAACCATGTTTATTCTTCTTCCTTGTTGATCTCTGTTCCCCCATGTCATCTCAATATTGTACTGTTCTGGAGATTGGTTTGCACCGCACTCCTTCACCGAAGAAGAACGTGATCGCTGCCGTTACCGTCAAAACATTGTCGTCTTATTCACCACCATCGCAAGCCATCATCAATACCATAGACGTCATCACCGGAGAAGCTATCACTGTTGTGATTTTTGCTGTTGGGAACGTGACCAAGATGAGATGAGGAAGTGAAACCGGATCCGTCGTGTTCCGTCACGGGCAGCCACAGATTTTCACCGCCATGATCCACAAGTCACCGGAGAGCCTCGTCCTTCCTTCTGGAATCGTCATAAACCACCGTCGAGATCCGAGCTAGGGAGATCGTGATCTCACACTTGTTTGCACCACCATCGCTATTCACTCCGATCACCATTCGCTTCGTGTTCCACCTGCCTTGCTTCTTCCGTTATGTATTTCCATATTGGTATGTCATGATATTATCACCGCCAAATACCATATATGTAATCATCAGAGACAAAGCTTCGTGATATGTATTTTGTTGGCAGTGCTCGTGATGGTTACGTACCTAGACGGAGAGGCGACACAACAATAAATTGTAGCCACCTTAATCAGCCGTGAATCCATGCATGAGGTTTAAGTGTCATTCCCATGCTTCTTGTGCAATTAAGTGATCTTTGAATTGTCTCTTATGGTGCAAGCAACCTGATATGATGAACCCTAGACCTTTCTTGCGCAGGAAGAAATCCTTTCAAGTTGTGAGCCTTAAGCTGAGCTGTGTTAGACAAGTCATGTTTGTTTCCGAGCTTTCCCAATCTATATCCAGTTTTGGCTAAGGTAAGGGCTAATCCCAAACTTCTCGTACACGGCCAAACATAATTTAGTTCTAATATGTTCTGTCTTCGTGAAATCGAGTCTATTAGAGTCTGCTTGTTTAGTTATTAGGTTCTCTGTTAAACCGGATATAGGATGTTAGAGGGTTCAACTTTACTTGTTCTTTGATAATTGATATTAAATATATATATATATATATATATATAAATATAAATATATGTTGAGAATTGAGGTGAAAGGTTGTATTTTGTGTGGAGATGTTGCGGCACAACATAGTCGACCTGTTGTTGCCAAGGCTGAGGTCGATAAATCGTTTACGGGCGTGTGTTACCGAGCATGTATTCGGCGTTGTTGTTTTTGGCCTGTTAGTGGGCAGCGGGTGTGTATCTCGCTAGGACCATTGTTTGTTCTTTGGGTACTTTAGGTACCGTGTTTGTTACGTGTTAGAATTAAATTATATTTATTCAGAGTGATATGACCGGGTCCATGGACTTTGGGTTTAGCTTCCCATACCTCACTGAGTGACTCCCCTGTTGCTCACCCCTCTTTTCCCCCCTTCCAGGTGAGCATCACGAGTAGTCGGATATCTGGACGGTTTGGTGTCTTTGGGATCTTCGTATTTTGTTTTGGTTTTATTCGACATTTCCATTTGTAATATTTCGTTTTTTTCTAAATTTGAAAATAATTTATCCGCTTTTATTTTATTAAATGTTTCAATATTTTATTAGATATTTTTATAAATCGGTTTAATTTGATATTTTACATAAGTAACACGCCGTTCTCGAGAGAGGAGGAGACGGGTGTTACAATTTGGTATCAGAGCGGGTTACGTCCCGACCCCGACCCGGGATGGCGATTAGGGGATTCGGTTTTCAACGTTTTCAAAAAAAGGGGATTGGGGAATTTTAAAAAAAAATAAAATAAAATAACACCTTTCTGTCCAAAAAAAAGTATAACTTAATTGTTTCCTTTTTTATAACATCCCGAGTTGTGATATGTATAAAGGCTTAAGAGAATTGATTTGACTACCTATGTCACCAAAGTTGACTTACATTTCCGTCACACATCCTTTTAGAACTCCAGGGTTAAGCGTGCTTATGCTGGAGTAGTGAAAAGATGGGTGACCTATCGGGAAGTGATTCGCGATACCGTGCGAGTGAGGCCAAACGGGGAAAGGTCGGGTGGTGATTGCAGGGTCAGTAAACAATGATTTAGAGCCTCGAAAAAAATAATGCACCGAACGTTGGAACGGGATGGGGCCCACGGGCCGAGAGAGCGGGCGTGGGTGGCCCATTAGCTGTGGGCGGTCGGGGCGTAACAAGTGGTATCAGAGCTGGTTAGCCATCTCGATTCTGACCCGAGAGGCGTCTTGAGACCTGTCAGGGGCGCAACGAGGGCGTTGCGTTCTTTGAAAGGTGGTGAATTGTAACATCCCGAGTTGTGATATGTAGAAAGGCTTAAGAGAATTGATTTGGCTACCTATGTCACCAAAGTTGACTTACCTTTTCCGTCACACATCCGTTTAGAACTCCAGGGTTAAGCGTGCTTATGCTGGAGTAGTGAAAGGATGGGTGACCTATCGGGAAGTGATTCGCGATACCGTGCGAGTGAGGCCAAAACACGGGGAAAGGTCGGGTGGTGATTGCAGGGTCAGTAAACAATGATTTAGAGCCTCGGAAAAAAATAACGCACCGACCGTTGGAACGGGATAGGGCCCACGGGCCGAGAGAGCGGGCGTGGGTGGCCCATTAGCTGTGGGCGGTCGGGGCGTAACAGTTATGTTCTTCAAAGATATCTCTCTAGGTCCCCACGAAACCGAGTTACGCTATCGTCTGATTCATTTCTGTGAGGCTCGCAATCCAATTTAAAAGACCTTTATTGGTCTCGAAATGCTCCTCATCGACGAACAGGTTCGTTTATTCTCCAAAATTTAGTTCCCTTAATTAATTTTAAAAGTCGTATTAATATTCACATCATCAACAGGGAACTGTTATTCAAGGATTTATTCCATCGGGACATGTTCACTCATATTTGCCTCACATGAGACAAGGAGCAGTTTACAGACTCATCAACTTTTACGGATCCAAAAGCAAAGCGGTATATCAGGTTGCTGATCATGGCGTAACTGTTTCTTTATCATGGAACTTTGTCATGTCGGCTCTTGAAAACAGTCCCATCCCTTTTGGCAAAGACCGGTTCCGGATCCATTCACACAAAGATTTTGACACTAACTGTGATCTCAAAGGTGGCCTTTACGATAAACTCTCTAGTATTTCATACCATCCCTGAGTTATATTGTCTTATGATAGGATGTAGTCTTTAGCTTTTTTCTCTGCATTGAAAGTAAAGTGATTACTTCAAACCAGAGAACTCGAATCTTTTTAAATATGGTAATTAGTTTAACTTTTTTAGAGTTTTTGGTTTCTCTTTATACTATTTTTAATTATCTTCTGAAGTAACTCCTTGAAAGAGAACTATCGTTGATGAATGGATATTGGGTTTGTGAAGTTTAGTAGAAAAACATATTAAGTTAAGTTGTTTATAACTCCAGGTGCTGATAAAATATTATACTTTTTTGTCCATCTAACTTATACTCTTCCTGAAAATGTAATAGATGTAGTTGGCCACATGAAGCTGGTCAATGAACAGACCACGCATCGGAATTAGTTGACAACTACTTTGAGGTAACCTGATCTCAGGCTATACATCAGCTTTAGGTTATTTAATCTCATATTGTTTTTCTTGTACGTTAGGCTACTAAAAACCAAGGAGTTGACCATGAGGTGCATGTCCCACAAGCTTTAATTAATACCATTGGATAAACACATAAATTCAGTGTGAAAATTTCAGAGCACAACATTACTGGCAAGACTCGAGCTATAATTGTCACAAAGATCATCTCTACAGTAGCTCCTCCACCTAAAACAGCCTCACTTGGAACCCCATTGCCCCAATGTCTGTTGAAACCTTGCTGTCTGCAGACGATGTGTGTGGACCTTCAAAAATCTGTGAAGATTCTGTAGATGAGGGGATTAAAAGGATGTCTGATAGTGTTGAGCCAGATATAGCAAAACATCCTAAACATGAGAATTAGAGCTTCCACTCATCTTCTTAGAGATCGCAGGGCTCATTGCAGTTTAGGTCTTTATTTTCCAGTTTGATTATTGACTAACACTTTCCTTGTGGAATAACATGTAAGATCTGTCTAAAATCACCTCCTAAGAGGACTGTTTTGCCACCAAAAGTTTGGATCTTCGCTTAATCTTGATGGTGAGCTTCCTATCTGGAGGTGTTGTTGCAGGTTCTCTGTGTGTGAAAAATGAATAAGAAATATGTGGCTGTGAGTTCATGATGTCTAAAGAGAAGACTGTAGTGTTTGTGGCAAACGGGTGATGTTTTATGGTGTTGAACGTTTGAGTTTACACCAATGACATCATCACACGTTTCATGTAGTCGTGTAAGCTAAGAGTCACATAACGTCAAGGCATTTTTTAATTTGGACGCTTTTAGTTAGTAAATGGAATTTTAATGCTTCTGAATTTATGAGCTGTAAGTTAAGATTCACATAACGCAAATTATTAAATGGAATTTTAATGCTTCTAAGTTTATGAAGTGTAAGCTAAGAGTCACATAAAACAAATAAAGTGGAAAAAATAATATTATTAATCTCTTTTTGTAGAATTAGAATGGAAATGATTCAGTGACTTTTGTTTCTTTTTTGTTTTGGGCTTGTTCCTGAATTCCAAAGGGATGGCATGCGAACTTTGACCACTACATAGTATGAAGAAATAGTAAGTGAGACTTTATCACTGTAAAAGGATACATGTAGCATGCATGTTGTTAATTATCACGTACCATTTATAAAACGTTTAATCAAAATAGATAAATTGTTCGCAAGGAAAAAAAAACTCTGAAAGAAGCAAAATGAAAGGAAAGTGTGAGTCAATAATCAAACTCGAAAATAAAGACCTAAACTGCAATGAGCCCTGCAATCTCTAAGAAGATGAGTGGAAGCTCTAATTCTCAAGTTTAGGACGTTTTGCTATATCTGGCTCAACACTATCAGACATCCTTTTAATCCCCTCATCTACAAAATCTTCACAGGTTTTTGAAGGTCCACACACATCGTCTGCAGACAGTAAGGTTTCAACAGGCATTGGGGCAATGGGGTTCCAAGTGAGGCTGTTTTAGGTGGAGGAGCTACTGTAGAGATGATCTTTGTGACAATCATAGCTTGAGTCTTGCCAGTAACGTTGTGCTCTGGAACTTTCACACTGAATTTATGTGTTTGTCCAATGGTATTAATTAAAGCTTGTGGGACAGGCACCTCATGGTCAACTCCTTGGTTTTCAGTAGCCTAACGTTCAAGAAAAACAATGTGAGATTAAATAACCTAAAGCTGATGTATAGCCCGAGATCAGGTTACCTCAAAGTAGTTGTCAACTAATTCCGATGCGTGCTTCCCAGTCATTGAGGGTCTGTTCATTGACCAGCTTCATGTGGCCAACTACATCTATTACATTTTAAGGAAGAGTATAAGTTAGAGGGACAAAAAAGTATAATATTTTATCATCAAGTGGAATTATAAACAAATTAACTTAATATGTTTTTCTACTAAACTTCACAAACCCAATATCCATTCATCAACGACAGTTCTCTTTCAAGGAGTTACTTCAGAAGATAATTAAAAATAGTATAAAGAGATACCAAAAACTCTAAAAAGTTAAACTAATTACCATATTTAAAAAGATTCGAGCTCTCTGGTTTGAAGTAATCACTTTACTTTCAATGCAGAGAAAAAAGCTAAAGACTACATCCTATCATAAGACAATATAACTCAGGGATGGTATGAAATATTAGAGAGCTTACCGTAAAGGCCACCTTTGAGATCATAATTAGCGTCAAAATCTTTGTGTGAATGGATCCGGAATCCGGTCTTTGCCGAAAGGGATGGGACTTTTTTCAAGAGCCGACATGACAGAGTTCCATGAGAAAGAAATGGTTACGCCATGATCAGCAACCTGATATACCGCTTTGCTTTTGGATCCATAAAAGTTGATGAGTCTGTAAACTGCTCCTTGTCTCATGTGAGGCAAATATGTTTGAACACGTCCCGATGGAATAAATCCTTGAATAACAGTTCCCTGTCGATGATGTGAATATTAATACGATTTTTAAAATTAATTAAGGGAACTAAATTTTGGAGAATCAACGAACCTGTTCGTCGATGAGGAGCATTTCGAGACCAATAAAGGTCTTTTAAATTGGATTGCGAGCCTCGCAGAAATGAATCAGACGATAGCGTAACTCGGTTTCGTGGGGACCTAGTGAGATATCTTTAAATAACATAACTTCCTGGGCATTAGCGGAGGAGACAAGGGATTTGCCGTTTGGTTTCAGCGCCATGGTTTGAGATTAATTACTGCAGGTTCTGGGGTTTTGTTTTTTAGCAAGGTAAGAGAAGACATTATATAAAGAATGAGAAAGAATGGGAGGTGAAAGGAAATCATTAAGAGTAGATTAAAGGGAAAATGTTTGATTAGAGAGGAGGTGAATAAAACGTTACGAAGGTTGAGAAAGGAACTTAGAAGACACAATGGAGGCTGGAAGAAGAAGAAGAATAATGCTTTCGGTATACATCGACACATGTTAGGTTTTTTAGTAGATGGGCCGTAGAGAAGAAATGAAATATGAGTCGGGCAAATTGATGTTAATTTGGGAGGAATGAAATTTGGGCCGGGCAAATGGGTATAAGCCCATAGATGGAAGAGGATATGACGTGGCAATTTAAAATATTTTGATTGGCTGATTTTCTTAGGTGATGTGGCAGCTCTCTCCTTTAAGCATATTAAAATTTTAGTGTTGTTAGATTTCTTCATACTATGTAGTGGTCAAAGTTCGCATGCCATCCCTTTGGAATTCAGGAACATACCTTTGGAATTCAGAAACAAGCCCAAAACAAAAAAGAAACAAAAGTCACAGAATCATTTCCATTCTAATTCTACAAAAAGAGATTAAACTAAACAATTTAATATTATTTTTTCCACTTTATTTGTCTTATGTGACTCTTAGCTTACACTTCATAAACTTAGAAGCATTAAAATTCCATTTAATAATTTGTGTTATGTGAATCTTAACTTACAGCTCATAAATTCAGAAGCATTAAAATTCCATTTACTAACTAAAAGCGTCCAAATTAAACTATGTGACTCTTAGCTTACACGACTACATGAAACATGTGATGATGTCATCGGTGTAAACTCAAACGTTCAATACCATATAAACATCACCCATTTGCCACAAACACTACAGTTTGCTCTTTAGACATCATGAACTCACAGCCACATATTTCTTATTCATTTTTCACAGACACAGAACCTGCAACAACACCTCAAGATAGGAAGCTCACCATCAAGATTAAGCGAAGATCCAAACTTTTGGTGGCAAAACAGTCCTCTTAGGAGATGATTTTAGACAGCTACATGTTATTCCACAAGGTAATAGAGCTGGCACCGTCTACGCTTCCATAAGTCAGTCATACCTATGGGAAAGCTGCGACAAGTTCTCTTTAAAAACAAATATGCGAGTAAATGAGGACGAAAAAGAGTTCTCTGATTGGGTGCTTAAGGTCGGGGAGGGTAATCCAATAATAACTTCCGAAAATGAGTATGTCGAGCACCATGAACAAATGGTAATCGTCGACAACTCATTGGTCCAGGAGTTAATGAGGACCCCCTTAAACAAGTTGTTGAGATTGCATATGGAGATCTCAAAAAATTAAAAGCATTCCACAGCTCCTACACAAACAATGCTATACTCACACCGCGTAACGAAACCGTTGATGAAATCAATGCTTATACCTTATCCCACACCGACGGGGTCAAGAGAGAGTATTTAAGCTCAGATAGCTTTGAGATATCAGAAACTCTTTCTAAACTGAATGACACATTATACGCAATTGAGTATCTCAATTCTTTGGATTTTCCAGGATTACCTTCACATAAGCTCACTCTCAAGATTGGCGCACCAGTTATGCTTCTACGAAACTTAAATCAAAAAGGGGGTTTATGCAATGGTACCCATCTTATCCTGAGCTACTTAGGCGAATACGTCCTTGAGACATAAATTGTCACTGGTTCTCACATTGGTAAAAAAGTTCTCCTGCCTCGAATTTTTCTCTTGCAAGATGATACAAAACTACCTTTCACATTACGTAGACGGCAATTCCCTATTGGACTCTGCTACGCAATGACAATAAACAAGAACCCGGGACAAAGTTTAAAAGAGGTTCTCTTATATTTGCCAAAACCAGTCTTCACGCATGGAAAATTGTATGTGGCTCTCTCACGTGTAACTAGAAAATTCGGGCTGATGTAGCCATCAAACCAGCAGCTCGTCCAGAGTCTCACCAAACTGTCCATACCGACCAGTGTAGAGGTTCCAGCGACATAGGTTCAGTCCAAGGATAATATCTCAGCAACCAGAAGTCCTTTTGGTGTGAAACCAATTTTAAAAGAAGGATTACTCATAAAGAAACCACTTAGGCTTTGAATTTCAAGAAACTATTCACGTACCAAGAAGTTATGGATTTTACAAAATGGAGGTTTCCCAGCCCATTCATTTGCGAGTACCCGACTTTGGAAGAAGGTTTAAGCCCCATAAAGATTCGGCCCGAGCCAAAACCAAATTTAGAAGTAAACAGGAGTTTCTTAGCTTTCCAGGAAGCCCAATATCACGAGATTTGGTCAAGGAAATTAGAAGTTATGCTCATTTATCCAGAACCGGCCAAACCGAGCAGTTTATGGAAAGATTAGACAATCTTTCGGTTTGATCATTTGCCAGCCAACCAATTCCGAACAGAAGACAATCTGATAAAATCAAGACCTACATAAGACCATTTCAACCAATCCGGATTTGATGCAATCATTTTACCATGCACTAGAGACCACAGAATCAGGAGGATCCCCATTAAGTTCAACTTGCCATATTTGGAGCTCCTTGCATTCAAATCCCAACAGCTCCTTTCCCTAGAGTTTGGGAATGAGTTAAAGACCTTCCAAGCCATCCAGAAGGTCCCAAGAAAGATCTCTTATCCCCTTAAACCGTCCAGGTTCAAGGCAAATCAGATTCTTTGTTTGGAGCCAAATTTCCTACAATCACTCCAACGGCTAATTTCCGATTTTATTGCTTTCTTTTTGATTTGTTTTCTTTCTAATTATTTTAGAAAGTATGTAACCTTTGTCTCTGAGCATTATATAAGCTCCTAGACGTCCATTGTAGCCAGTACCCTCAATCATCTAGTTAATGAAAGTTTATTCAGTTTTTATTAAAGTGTTCTTTGCATAAAATCGATTGTCTTTAGGATTCTAGTGTGTGAAGTGCTTTAGTCCTATTGATTCGTGGTCTTACAGGTTGTTTGTGGATTCATCAGCCTTGAGGAACACAGATTGAGAGAGTCAATCACATCGTGCCATCATCCCACCAGATTGAGAGATTCAATCAACCCATCATCCGCAAATCCCCTTCAAGTCAATCCTTTGATCAAGCTGAGAGTGATACACATCCAGCAGATTGATTCCACCATATCTATCATTTTCCTTTATCTATTTTCATTGTTTAGTTCATAGCATAAACTGCATCTTATTTGTTTTCCATTGTTTCAGGTTTGCAAGGTAGATTCTAGACATATAGATAAATTGATCATTCTTGGTCGATCCGATTTAAGCATCCATCCACAATCAGGACGACCCCCATTCTGGGCTGTAACACGGGCTAACAATCATAAAAGAAAAAGATTCACATCTACTACAAGTGAATAACATAGTCTACAGAGAAATCTTCAACGATCTCCCATTCCATGAAGGTAAGAAATTTTTTATTTTCGTTTCATTCAAATTGTTTATTTTTGGTTTTATTACTAATAATTTCTATCTAACTGTTTCACAATGTTCTAACTATCGACGAAAGGATACTATCATCACCAAAGCTTCCCCCACTGGTAATCTCTAACTAACCAAAGCTAATGAAAGCCAAGTACGTATATCTATACTATAAATTAAGATGTTTCTATTATTATTTAAAATTAAAGAAAGCTAATTGTTTCTTTAATATTTCCAGGTTCTCCCTTTCATACAATCCACATTACAGCTATCCGTCCTCTTTTAGAAAAGTTTTTTACCATTTTATGTTGGATTTACTACATTCATACATGATATCTACTTTTACCTGCTTTCATACATGATTTAAACATTATTATAGCTACACCACTATTTATTAAAAATCACTAGATCACTTAACACCACCATAAAATTTTGATAACTCTGAAATATCACCTTATTTTTACACAAAAATATACTTAAATGTATCTATTTTTTACTAACCCTATTATAACCATTCTCATTATTTTAAAGATTAAATTCTCACGTTAACCATCGCACGTAAATTAAAAATTTAATTATATAGCCCAACCACCTACAAATTTTCACACCAAAACAAAATATTCACATAACATTGTCACAATTAACAAACCTGCCCCACTCAACTATCGCTCATCGTACATGAACCTCAGTAATAGACACCTTATTCATTGTGCAAACAATAATCCCTAACAAACTCATCACCCACCGCATCACTAACTGAACGTATAATAAATAGGTTGTACAACATCAAATAAAAAATTATTAATCTTACCAATATTATTTTCTATATTTTTGGTGATTTCCAATTTCAAGTTAATATAATTATATGCATTTCCCCGCGTAGTGCGGACAAAGACCCTAGTTAGTTTAACTACGGGTTAATCCATGCTACACGCAAAACTATTTTAATTTTCAGATGTTAACTATATAGATATTCTTATATTATTTATTTACTTATTTTTATATATTATATATTTATTTATTTTAATTTTCTTGTTTTATATCAAATGATAATATTATAATAGATGTTTAATGTAATATTTATATTTATTATATTTTATAATTATTATACATTTTTCAGATAGATGCTTAATATAATTTTTTGATTTCTTATATTGTATATTTATTTATTATTTATTTTCTACTATTATATATTTACTTATTCTAATATTATGATAGATTTTAATGTAATATTTATGTTTCTTATATTATATGTTTATTATTTTTATATTTTATATTTACTTATTCTAATTTTCTTTCTTTTATGTTAAATGATAATATTACGATAGATGCTTAATATAACATTTTTATTTCTTATTTTGTTTATTTACTTATTATTTTATTTTTCTTATATTTTATATTTAATTATTCTAATATTGCGATAGATGTTTAATGTAATATTTATATTTCTTATATTGTATATTTACTGGTTATTTATTTTACTATACATTTTTCAGATAGATTTTTAATTTAGTTTTTTCTATTTCTTATATTGTATATTTATTTATTGTTTATTTTTATTATATTATATATTTTTATTCTAATTTTCTTGATTTTGTATTAAATGATAACATTATATTTAATATTTAATATTATATTTCTATTTCTTGTATTGTATATTTACTTATTATTTATTTTTTTATATTACATAGTTACTTATAAAATATTTGAAAATAATAAAACGTAAAAGTATACATTTTCAGATAGATGCTTAAAGTATTGTTTTATTTCTTATATTGTATATTTACTTATTATTTATTGTTTCTTATATTGTATATTTACTTATTCTAATTTTCTTGATTTTATATCGATGGTAATATTACGATAGATGTTTAATGTAATATTTTATTTCTTATATTGTATATTTACTTATTAGTTAATTTAATATACATTTTTCAGATATAATTTTAATGTATTTTTCTAATTATTATATTGTTTATTTAGTTATTATTTTTTATATTTTATATTTACTTATTTTAGTATTACGATACATGTTTTATGTATATTTATTTTTATTATATTGTATATTTATCTATTCTAATATTACAATATATTTTTAATGTAATATTTATATTTCTCATACTATATATTTAATTATTATTTATATTACTATAAATTAATTTTAGTGTACATTTTATTTATTTACTTATTTTAATATTACGATAGATGTTTGATGTAATATTTATATTTCTTATATTGTATATTTACTTATTCTAGTATTAAAATAGATGTTAAATGTAATACTTTTATTTCTTATATCATATATTTACTTATTATTTATTTTTCTTATATTATATATTTAGTTATTATAATATTACGCTAGAGTTTTAATGTAATATTTGTATTTGTTCTATTTTGTATTTACTTAATATTTATATTACAATACATTTAATTTATTTACTTATTTTAATATTATGATAGATGTTTGATGTAATATTTCTGTTTTTTATATTGTATATTTACTTATTTTAATATTACAATAAATGTTTAATGTAATATTTTTATTTTTTTATCGTATATTTACCGATTTTTTTTATGTTATATATTTAATTTTTATAATATTAAGATAGATGCTTAATGTAATATTTGTGTTCTCTTAATGTATATTTATTTATTATTTATTTTACTATATATTTTTCAGATCGATGTGTAATTTAGTTTTCCCATTTATTATATTGTATATTTACTTATTTTTTAGTTTTTCTTGTACTGTATATTTAGTTATTCTAATTTTCTTTCTTTTTATTTCTATTTCTCATATTATATATTTAATTATTATTTATTTTTCTTATATTATATATATTTTTTTAATTTTTATTTTTATTATATTAAATGGTAATATTACAATAGATATTTAATGCAATATATCTATATATGAATTGCATATTATTTATTGTTTATTTTATTATAATATTTTTAATTTTTTATATTTTTATTTCTTTATTTTTATATTGTATATTTTTATTTTTATTTTATTTTTTTATATCAAATGCTAATATTAGTATAGATATTTAATGTAATATTTCTATTTCTGAATTATATATCTACTTATTATTTACATATTTATTTATTTTTTTCTTATATTGTATATTTATTTTTTATTTTTAATATCACGTGACGTCTTTTGAAGAAATAATAAGGGAATGTCAAAAAGTCCCTTATTAATCCAATCTATTTATTGGATTAGGTTATTATGGGCTTAACTTTAAATTTGTATCAAGTTGGGAATGGACTAATTTAAGTTTTCACCTTGTAATAGCAGCTCAACTGAAATTTTTCGTTAATGGAACGTTTGTTGACAAAAAAAGAAAGAAAGAAATAATTAAAATAACGGCATTTTTTATCCCAAACTTTTACTCTATAAATGCTATACCATCGTACTCTTTGTAGCTGTTATACTTAGAGACTAGGTGTTTGCCCATAATTTTACGGATAGTTATATCATATCAAAAATTCATATTTTATTTACACTGTTATTGTTTTTGAATAATAATTAGAAATTTTAAAATTTTAATTTTAAATAATTGAATAATAAAAAAATCATTATATATATTTAAAAAATGAGATTTAAAATAGTAAAACAACATAAACCTTAGTCATTAAAAATATTTCTCTTACATAAAAAAATATTATAATTAATTCAGATAATTTGTTGTAGAATTTCTACTATATATTTTATTTTAACACGTGAAAAACTGAAAATACTATAGCTTTCAAAAGAAAAAAATAGTGATTTTTGGTATAACTCCAATAAGACAAATATAATTAGTGACTTTTCTCATGAAGATTTTTTTGTAACGTTTTTTGTGTGGACTTTAAAATCTTTAAAAAGTTCTAATAATTCCTTACTTACATTACAATTCTAATTCTTTCATATAAAAATACATAACCATCAAATTTATTTTTATCAAAATATTAAAGTATTTTATTTAATTATATATAAATAAGTGATAAAATAAAGAAATTGATAAAACATATATATTCTTTCTCTAATTCTAAATTTATTTACCATAAATAATTATTTTGTAATATTACTTTTGTTATTTGGTAAATTTTATTAATTAATTCTAGAGTTATCTTTTATTTTTAGAAGTTAACTAATAAAGGTTAACAACCAATCAAATTATAAATTATTTTTATATAACATTTTCTTCTTCAATATTATATTTTTTCATCTTTGACTTTAAAATTGTAGAACTCATAACTTTTATTGATCTTTCTTTCTCAACTTATCTTAATGTTTTAAAACACATAAAACTAATTAGTTCACCTTTTAGTAACACAAAAAATACAAATATCTTGATAAACAAATAAAAATTAAATCATAAGAATTTAAAAAAAAAAAACAAAGAACACAACAATGATATTTTATTATTTTCTCTCGTGTTTTTCCTTATGTCTCATGTTTTCTATTAAAAATAAGCATGCTAACTATATTATAATAAAAGCTATATAAATTAATTTAATAGAATATTAACTCTAGGAAAAACATGTGTTTGATTAATATAATTTTAAATGACTTATCATATAATAATTTGGGGGATTTGCTAAAAACAACCTAAAATTTCAATCTAAACCTAAAAGTGTACCCCAATTTCAATCAAATGCAAAACCAACCTACAAGGGTGATAAAAGTACTATTTAACCCTTATGACCAAACAAAAAACAGAAGTGTATTTTACGTTTCTATCCTTTGTTAGTCTACACGTAACAGAAAGAAGTCTACATAAATGTAGACCTCGTACGAAGTCTATTCACTCGGTAGACTTGTTATGTAGTCTACACCATAATTTTATCTAATAATTTAATTTTAAAAATATATAAAAATAATTGTTGTAATATTTTTAACTAATCAATAATATAATGGATAATATGAAGTAAAAAAATAAAATTTTATATAATTAAACATTTTTAAGGAACATTTAGGGTTTGAGATTTTTGGTTAAGGGGTTCGTAGACATATTATAAAGTCTACATATATGTAGACTTTTTTTTCAGTCTACACACAATTTAACCTAACCGGATTTAACCAATATAATTTGATGATCAAATAAAACATTTACGGTTTGAGATTTATGGTTAAGGGGTTCGTAGACATATTATAAAGTCTACATATATGTAGACTTTTTTTTTCAGTCTACACACAATTTAATCTAACCGAATTTAACCAATATAATTTGATGATCAAATAAAACATTTACGGTTTGAGATTTGTGGTTAAAGGATTCGTAGACATATTATAAAGTCTACATATATGTAGACCTTTTTTTTCAGTCTACACACAATTTAACCTAGTATATATATACGATTTCTCAAGCTTTTCAGGTAAAAAAAAAAACTAAACTTCGCCGTATCTCTCTCTAGGCGATTTCCGGCGAGATTTCCGGCGAGATTTCCGGTGAAATCGATCCACGCAGTTCCCATCCGCTTCATCTCTGTCTCCTCCATCACTCTGGTAAGTTAAATGTCTCTATTCTCTGTTGATAAAAAGTGACCACCTTTACCTTTTTCTCTTTTCAGATCTGAGCCGGTGACTTCTAAGGAATGGTGCTTCTCGTCCAAATCTCTGCTTCCGGTCAGTATCATGGCTTCTACTTCATCTCTCTGTTCTAGCCAGCAAGGGACTGTGCTTCATCTTCCAATGTACGTCTCTCTATCATCTCTATCTCTCATTTAACTAATAACCTAACAAGTTCATCCTTGTTTACTAACCTTTTAGTTTCTTTTGATTCAGATCTGAGTCGGTCAGTCTTAGATCCATTTCTCTAACGAGCATTGCATCCTCTCTAATCCATTTCTCTGCTTCTGGTGAGTCTACTTCGTTTTGAAGTGTAGTATGAAGTTTCGAATTTGTAGACTGAAATTTTGAATTTGTAGACTGAAATTTTGAATTTGTAGACTGAAATTTTGAATTTGTAGACTGATATTTTGAATTTGTAGACTGATATTTTGAATTTTGTAAACAGATATTTTGAATTTGTAGACTTCTGATGTAAACTGATGTTTTGAATTTGTAGTACACTGATGTTTGAATTTATAGGCTTCTCGTGTAGGCTTCATTTTAAATTGTAGACTTCTCGTGTAGAATGCACTTATATAATTATTTGTTTGTGTCTTCTTGGTGCATGTTACAAAATGGATAAGCTTGATTTCCTATCGAGGTTGTATACTCTAGGGAGGAGCTCAAGAACTGTGAGTAACAGACGGTTGTATCAGGCTTTTGTACCAGACATATGGTTGTAACAAACTTATGTAATTTGCTGGCAGCAGACTTAAGTATTAGTCTTCTTTTGCAGAAGACTTTTATAGAAGTCTGGTACTCGACTATATATCAAAATATCATCATTTGTATCAGTATAGTACTCTTCTTTCAGAGATTTTAATTCATATTCGACCAAAAGTACAATTCCAATACAATCCAGATATTTACATATTAGTCTTCCTTTATAAGAGACTTAAAAAGAAGTCTACTTTTTGTTCAAGAAGACTAACATGTTGGTCTGCACGACAAAAAGTAACATTAGAACTCAAAGTAATAGAAAAATTAAGACCTACGATTTCAACAAAAGTTCATCAAATAAGACAACATCCAAAGCGACAATACAACTGATAAGTTAAATACATAAGACATAAGACAACATCCATAGCAATAAGACACCATCCAAAGCAATAATACAATTGATCAATTCAACACATAAGATATAATACATAAGACAACATCCAAAACAGTAAGACAACACTGGTTTAACCTGGACAGTTTGGATGTGACCTGGTTGTTTGCACTGTGACAATTAACGTAGACTTACTAATATGTCTACAATTGTTTCCTAGCAATATAGCAAAATCAAAAGTATTATATTTTCATAATTACAACATTTTTTCTATCCAAAATCACTCAAACCCATTAAGATTAACTATTACACACTTTCAAACGAAAAAATTTAATGCATAATACACAAATTAACTTTTAATGTAAATTTCAAAATAGACTTCATGTTCAGTCTACAACGTGGTAGACTTTCTTTTCAGTTTACATCCGTAGACGGTCAGATAGGTCTACTTTTTGGGTTAGTTTTTGCAATTGACCATTTTACGGGTTACTTTTTATAGTTGAAAAAAAGTTGTGATTTTATTTAAGCAGACTTCGTTTTCAGTCTACAACTTCAAAAAGGTTAGTTTTCGCTATTGACCAGAATTTTCCAGGATTTGACTTTCAGAGGTAGACTAAATAGTCTACATGTTTTAATTTTTTTGAATGAGGTTAGTTTTGGAATTAACTATGTTTGACTTTTTAGGGGGTAGACTGAAATGAACGTCTACAGATTTGTAGACTTCGAAAGAAGTCTACTCTCAAATCCGACGAGTCAGTTTTGCATTTGACCAAAATAAAAAAATAGACTTCACGGGTAGTCTACATTTTTTTTTCGGGAAGAGAAGACTGCATATGAAGTCTACGTATTAAAAAAAAAATATTTTTAAAAAGTTTTAGTCAAACACAAAACTAACATTTTCAACGCAGTCAAAATTTTGGTCAAATGCAAAACTGACCTCTTTGTAGACTTATGTTGAAGTCTACGGTTCGTAGACTTATGTTGAAGTCTACATATGAAAAGTCAAAAGTTCATTCAAATGCAAAACTAACCTCTTTTGCGTAGTCGTCTTTGTAGGTCTACGTACTTTTTTGTTTTTTGTTGTCAAAGGTTAAGATGTAGACTGTCGGGGAAGGCTACGTTACAAAAAAAAATCCGTTTAGTCAATTGCAAAACTGACCTGTGTGTTGACAAGTAGACTGCATTGTATGTCTACATAAGGGCGTAGACATATAAAACAGTCTACTATCGCGACACAGATCTGAGAAACGACTTAAACCATGAAAATAGTTACCTTTTTGCAGTGTGAAGCTCGTTTCCAGTCTTTTCAACCGTCCAAACTCCAATATTGACCAAAACGAAACATTTTTGACGATTCACAAGTGAAAAAACACGAAATTATGAAGTTTATGATTATGAAAAGAGAGATTTTTAGATGGAAATGTAGAGAAAATGAGAGGAAATGAAGATTTGCTTGTTTAGAATGAGAAAAAAGTGGTTGAAAATTCAATTCTAAAGCTTTAAGAGATCAAAAATGGTGGTTGAAAATATTGATGATGATGGCATAGTTGTAATTAAAAAGAAATGTTTAGGGTGTATTTGGTTTTTTGTATTTCTCGAAATTAATAAATAAATAAATAATAATGGCAAATTTGTAAATAATTCAAAAACTTATGGGTATTATAGAAAATTCAATGATGAATAGTAACTAAAAAAAAAGAGGTTGGTTTTGCATTTGACTTGAATTTTTAGGTTGTTTTTGAAAAAATACCTAATAATTTTAAATGAACTACCATATAATAAATTACTTACCATATAATAATATTAATTCATTTTTTGTATTAATAGATGAATTAAATAAAAGATTTCTTGATTAATATAATTTTAAATTATTTACCATAAAAATATGTTTAAAATATAAAAATATTTTAATCATTTCTAAAAGTGGCAAATAATCTATGATATCACATTGTTATTGGAAAATGATTGGATTTTTTAAAAATTATATATTTAACTGTTTCGCATTCATTTGAAATATTTTTAAAATATTATATATATATATATATATAGAATCAGTGAGTTTAATTATTATTATTATTATATTTAGATTAATTTGCTTTCTGAAATCTATGATTTATTGTTCACTAGTACTAATATATATATATATATATATATATATATATATATATTAAAAATCATTTTAATAATTGTTCACATAGAATCATATGTATTTATATGTATATTATCCACTTATATAATGTAATCAATAATGTTTAATTTATTTCTATAAATAAATTATGTTAATTCATCTATATTTAATATGTTTAATTGTTTATTTGGAAACACATATTAGATTAGGTAATTTTAGGATTAGTTTCCGTTCAAAAAATTTAATTAAATAACAAAAAAATGAAAAATCATCGACTAATTAAATTATCTAATCTATTAAATTAGGGTCTTATTATTATCTAATACTAACAAGTCATAGTAGGACCACATAAAAAATTAGTTAATATCACATATTTGATTATTTACATTAATAATAAACCAACTCTAAATTTAAATTTTGTTTCTTAATTGTAACATAATCAGTTGAGAAAAAATCTAACAAAATCTTAGTTAAAATTTTAAATATTTTTTAGAAAATAACACATTAATAATTTTCGTAATTAATATAATATTATTATAAATTAATGTTAACTAAGATTTTATCATAAAATAAGAAAATAAAAATCCTATACTGTTTTTTTATAAATTCTATAAATAAATTATGGATTATATAAAAATAGCAGTGCTACATGAATTAAATATGATAAAATTATATTAAATAGGTAATTTAACAATTTTTAAATTTCTAATTTTTTATTTAAATAAATTATCACTCATAATTAAAATGTACTAATTTTTAGACTATATAATATTTTTATACAAAATAAATGTATTAACATAGGTTGAACTTATATATATATATATATAGATATATAGATATCTACAACTTTTTTTATTTGTTTTTAAAATCTCAACAATATATTGTTTAAAAATTTTTGTATACAAAAATATAATATTATATAATAAACTTTAGTTCACATACTATTTAAAAATATGTTATTAGAAAACTATGAAATTTTGGTAATTCATTTAAAATATTAATGACAAATATAATTTAATTTTAAATTTAATGATAACAAAATATTTTGAGTAATTTTTTCAAAATAGTAGTACCGAAAATTCAAATATTTTATATATAAAATAATAGATTAGATGTAGTCACAAAAAAAATCAAAATTCATTTAATGTTCCAAACTCAAAAATAGTTGTGTAATTTTGTAAAGTTTTCTTGACAAAATATAAAAATTTGAAAATAATTATTTAAACTCAAAATAATAATATTGAAAATTTTACAAAAGATAAAATCATAGATAATAAAAAAAATAACCTTTTGAAATGCACCACGAAAAAACTGTTTATATATGTTGTAAAAATTAATGAAATATAATATTTTGAAGTCTTATTTTTTTTTAAAAAAATAAAGCTTAATATCATAACATCCAAAAAATATCATATATCAAAAAAATTTAATAAAATAATTTGATAGATATTACTATGTATAAAATTTACTAAAAAAATAAAGCTATATTATTTAAACAAAATAAATCTCGTAAAATACTAAAATGATATATGTTAAAGTATATTTTTTATACACAAAATGTAAATAGAAATGATCTTAAATATGTTTATTCTATATAATCTAAATAAATAAAATTTATTATATGAAAAATTTATAAATTAAAGAAAAAAACATATTATAAAAAAAGTTCTCTATTTGATTATTTCATATGGTTATTTTATCGTACCTAACTCAAAAATATATTAGTAAGTAATAGAAATTAATAACAAAGTAAAATGTTTTAAAAAATCACTATATATTAATATTGAATAAGAAATATAAACAGTAATATTATAGATTTACACAATATAAAACATTTAAATAGAAATTATATATTTATAAAATTTGTAATAAAATCGAGTAACAATTAATTAGAGAATTCTCCTATGAATGACACGTCAGCAGAAATTACTAAAATGACTTCTCGATTAATATATAGGAAGATTTCTGCTTCATTTTAATCATTTTTGCTTTTTCGGTTGTTTTGGATAGTTTTTCTGGATAACATCAACTTGTATTATTTTTCAATTTCTTTTTATGTTCTTATGTTTCAAAATTTACCATTTATTTTCTTTTTAAATTTAATTATTGAGAATTTCATCTAAATGAAATAAACAGATTTAATGTCATAAAATAGCATAAAAATACTAAGAAGAGAATACAAAAACAAAATAAGATTTGGTTATTTTATTTAATTTTGTATGAATTTAATAAAAAATGTGGGTAACATTAGTTTCTCAAAAATAGAAAAAGAATGTAATTCTTTATATACTACGCACAAGTCGCCTAACAAATTAAAATCTGATATTTGAAAAAATAAATTTAAAATAAAATAAGTAACAATCATAAAAAAATCTGTTACAGAATCAAAAAAACTCCACGATATCTATTTTTTTAAACTGTAGTGATATATTTTTTTTTCTTTTTGATCAGAACTTTCATGGCACAAACGGTTGCATCCAGGGGCGGACCCACCACTGTGGAGGGTGTGGCACGGGCCCCATGTTCTTATTTTTCTTTTTCTTTTTTAGTAACCAAAAGAAAAAGAATATATCTTAAATAAGTAAAAATAATAAATGTGTTACACCTGGCCACATCCTATAAAAAATAAAAACACTAACAAAAAAAAGAAAGAAAACTTTTACAGGCCCAATTAGTAATACATTAAAGTTATACAGCCCAAGCCCAAGTTTAACATAATTCTTCGATTCTTTATATAACCTAAACCCTAACTAATTACTTACATGACTTTAGAAAACATCTGCAATTTTTTTCTTTCACGACCGGCGAATCCGTTCCTATTTTTCTAAGTAATTATATATCATCTATAACAGTTTATTATAGATATTTGATTTTTAAGTTAATTATTTTAATTGTTCGCATATCCTTTTGAAACTAACAGATTTTTATTAGGTACCATGGAAAAATATTTTAAAAAACAACGTGTATCAACACCAAACAGTAATTTGGAGAGTTTGACTTCAAATCCTTTAGTGACGCCATCAACAACTAATGTGGATGATGTACCTCGACATTAAAAACCAATTTTGAGTATTTACCTTCAGCATCAAAAACCAATTTGGAAGATTTACCTTCAGATCCTGCTGATAGAAAAAAAATATCAGAATATCATCATAACGAAAGAGATGGGGTAAGGCGTAAATATCTTACTAAAGGTCCTTGTCAACCTCGTGGTCATGATTTTCCTAGGACACTATCAGGGAATAAACTAAGAAGATTTAATCCAGCTTGGTTTAATCTCTATGGTATCTGGTTGGAATATAGTATAAAAACAGACAAAGCTTTTTGTTTGGTTTGCTACTTGTTTAGAGATTATACAGAAAATAAAGGAGGAAGTGATGAATTTGTGACAAAAGGCTTTGATACTTGGAAAAATCCAAAGAGGTTAGGAGACCATGTGGGACTAGTGAATAGTTTTCACAACAATGCGTTGAAGATGGCCGATAATCTAATGAATCAAGATCAGTCAACCATTCAAGCTTTTTATAAGCAGAATGAAGCAGCCAAAAATGAATACAAGATCAGATTGAATGCTTCAATTGATGCTTGTAGATATTTATTACGTCAAGGATTACCTTTTAGAGGGCATGATGAGTCGGTGGAATCAGCAAATAGGGGAAACTTTGTCGAGCTTGTGAAATATACTGCAGACCAGAATGAGCTTGTAAGCAAGGTTGTGTTGGAGAATGCTCCTAAGAACAATCAAATGGTGTCTCATAAAATTCAGAAAGAACTAGCACATTGCTTTGCAGAGGAAGTTATTCACTATATTATTCAAGAACTTGATCATGATGTATTTTGCTTGATGGTGGATGAGTCTGCAGATGTTTCTACTAAAGAGCAAGTGGCAGTGGTTTTCGTTTTGTTGATAAAAAGGGGGTAGTCAAAGAAAAATTTGTTGGTCTTATTCATGTTCAAGAAACTTCGTTTGCAACTTTAAAAAGTGCTATTGATTCACTGTTTTCAAAACGTGGTTTAAGCATTAAAAAATTAAGAGGACATGGTTATGATGGAGCTAGTAATATAAAGGGTGAATTCAATGGGTTGAGATCTCTAATTTTAAGAGAAAATAGTTCTGCATATTATGTTCACTGCTTTGCTCATCAGCTTCAGTTGGTTGTCGTGGCAGTAGCTAAAAAACATTTTGATGTTAGTGATTTCTTTGATAAGATTTCTATCTTGTTAAATGTGGTTGGAGCTTCTTGTAAGAGAAAAGATATGATTCGAGAAGACCAACGTAAGATAATCGAAGAAGGAGTTAGTAAGGGTGAAATTAAGACAGGAAAAGGATTAAATCAGGAGTGTTCAATTCAAAGACCTGGGAATACTCGTTGGGGTTCTCACTACAAAACCTTATTGAGATTGGCTGATTTATTCACTTCCATTATTAAGGTGCTTGAGTATGTCGAAAGTGAAGGGTCAGATGGAATCAAAAGATGTCAAGCTAATGGTCTTCTCAAATACTTTCACACTTTTGATTTTGTGTTTTACTTACAGTTGATGATAGTTCTTCTTGGTCTCACAAATAATCTATCAATGGCTTTACAAAATAAAGATGAAGACATTTTAAATGCAATGTCTCTAGTGAAATCTACTAAGCAGCAATTGTTCAAGCTCAGAGATAATGGATGGGATTCAGTCATTGGAAAGGTGAACTCTTTTTGCGAAAAAAATAGCACAAAGTTACTTATTATGGAAGAAGAATTTGATGATCCAAAGAAGCCAAGAAAGAGAAGCAACATAACAAACTTGCATTATTATCAAGTTGAATGTTTTTACACTGTATTGGATATGCAAATTCAGGAGTTTAATGATCGTTTTGACGAGATAAACACTGAGCTGCTTGATTGCACTGCATCTTTGAGCCTCATTGATTCATTCTGCCACTTTGATCAATCAAAACTTTTAAGATTATCAGAGTTTTATCCTGAAGATTTTAGCTCTGTGGAACGGTTATCTCTTGAGCATCAACTTAGTATTTACATCGATAACATCTCTGAAGATCAAAGGTTTGCCAATTTAGAGGGTCTTGGGGATCTTGAACGTGTGATGGTAGAGACTAAAAAACATCTTTCACATCCTCTTGTTTATCGACTTTTGAAACTAGTTTTGACTTTGCCTGTTGCCACTACTACTGTTGAGAGATCTTTCTCTGCAATGAAAATTGTGAAGACTACCTTACGCAACAGAATGGGTGATGAGTTTCTGAATGATTGTATGGTATGCTATACTGAAAAGGATCATTTCGATAAAGTGACAAATGAAATAATGATCAAAAGATTTCAGGATATGGGAGATCGAAGAATGATTTTATGAAATTTTTACTTACTTTTTATTATATTAGAGTTTTATATTTTTAGTTGTTATAAACTATTTCAGTTTGATTTTGATTTTGATTTTAATTTTAATTAATTTATTTTACATTTAATAAATATATTATAATATTTATTTTATTTATTGTAATGAAAATATTTATGTGTCACATTCTACTTAAATTTCTGGATCTGCCCCTAGTTGCATCGTTATATAATTTCCAGTTAACTAATTTTTTACTCTATTGGTCATTTTTTTAATGGTCCTTCTTCTCTTATTCACAATCTTTTCGTAACTTCACCATCTATTCATCAAAATTGATACAGATTTATGAATACTTTTATTCAAATTCATTTTTATCTTCTTCTCAAACTAATATATCTTATTCTTTTTGTATGATTCAGGTTGAAGTTGTTTTAGCGGATTGGAGGAATAGACAACGAGGCTCCACAAAAAGATTTTAAAATCAGACCATGTAAATACTAAAGTAAATATCTCATCACTTTTCTTTCACATAACAATGGAAAGTTTTTATGTTACTAAGTTTTTTGGGTTGGCTGCCTAAAACCCCCTGTAAATATAATCACCCTATCTATTCCCCCCTCAACTACCAAGCTCATGACAAATCCACCCAAACTTATGATTTCTCTTTAGATTCCCCCCTAAAGTTTTTATTCCCCCCCCCTCTCTAATTCAATTTCAAAATCGAGACTAAAGAGAAATTAATTGTGCTATGTAATTAGTGATTGCCCATTAGGAAATAACCCGACCCGACATTAAAAAAGAACCCGACCCGGATTTTTTAAAAAAAACCCAAATCGATTTGGGATTTTTATTAGGTTAGTCTATCTTCTTCGCTCAACGACACAGAGGGATTCCGACTCCCGAAGAAAAACTGGAGAGACAGAGAGAAACAGAGAGAGACGACGACAACGACGAATAGAGAGAGATAAAGACAAAGAGAGACTACTCTCTCTCTCTCTCTCTCTCTCTCTCTCTCTCTCTCTCTCTCTCTCTCTCTCTCTCTCTCTCTCAATTCCTCGTCGTCTCTCTCTTTGTTTCCAGTTTTTCTTCGGGGTCCCTCTGTGTCGTTGAGTGAAGAAGATAGACTAACCCTAATAAAAATCCTAAATCGATTTGGGTTTTTTTTTAAAAAAAATTGGGTCGGATTTCTTTTTAATGTCGGGTCAGGTTCTTTCCTAATGGGCAATCGCTAATTACATAACGCAATTAATTTCTCTTTAGTCTCGATTTTGAAATTGAATTAGAGAGGGGGGAATAAAAACTTTAAGGGGAAATAAAAACTTTAGGGGGGAATCTAAAGAGAAATCATAAGTTTGGGTGGATTTGTCATGAGCTTGGTAGTTGAGGGGAAAATATATAGGGTGATTATATTTATAGGGGGTTTTAGGCAGCTAACCCAAGTTTTTTTTGTGAATTAATTGGTTTGTCCTGGATATATGACAAAAACAAAAGGCTACCATATCTTCCTATTAAGGAAATGAAGACGCCATATCGACTATGTTGTGTGAAGTAAATTGAAGTAATATTGTTTTGCTTATCATATTTGTAAATTGTCATAAATTTCTATATATATTGTCATCAATGTATGACTATGCAAATATAAATGAACATTCTTCATCATCTATTGAGACCAAAAAAATAGTAGGAGATAATATATATGATGTTTGTACATTTTAAACCTAAAAATATAGTTCTAATACATTTTAAACAACTTATGGGTTAATTTCAATAATTAAGTAAATATTTTGTATAAGTAAAAATATTCCCATGGTACGCATGGGCTCAAAAATAGTGTAAGAAATAAAAATTAGGCTTGTCAAAAAGATGGTAGTTTCACACTTATTAGCCACGTTGTTCAAGAAAAAAAAAAAAAAAAGAAAAGAAAAAACATTATTAGACACGAGACAAAACGACAAGATTACTTTAGTCAGAGAGAAGAAAGAAACTGACCGGCGCTTCTGATTGTCCTACGCAGCCTTTTTCCCCTTTCTCTCTAAGACCACCACCACGAGGATCATCATCCTTTTCTTCTTCTTCATCATCATCCTTTTCTTCTCAGTTATCTAAATTATTTTTCGTTCCCAATCCCGTTTCGCTTTTCTCTCAGCGTTTCCTCCATTGATGATATCCGTTTTTTTCTCCTTCTAGTTGCTTTGTGTGTAGGTGAGAGATATTTTTTACCTTTCTTCTTATCTATATCTTACACCGTTTGATCACAAATTAATATTTCATGTGTCTTTTGTCCTCTTTGATCTTATCCTAATTTCACCTTCCGATCTAATTTTAGGGATTTCAGAGGGTTTAGAGTTTCAGAATGGATCTAAGTTTCTGTCCTTTGTTTTCTTCTATGTCCTAATCAAACTCTTGATAAGGTTAAAGTTTTTTTTTTTTTAAAAACATAAATTGCTTCTGATTTAATTGCAATGGAATGGATAGCCATCACTGTCTTGGGAACAATATTTCCTCAAACTCGAGTTATCTTCTCTTGTCAGAAACTATCTTGTTTGACTCAAAATGGACCTTGTAAAGAAAAGAAAAAAAAAACATGTTTCTTTTATCAGTTGAAGTAATTGTCTCTCTCTTTAGAGTTATAAAACTTCCACTGTTAGCGCTCCTCTAACTGCTTAAGCTGATTCACTATAAGTAGCTGTTGCACTGATACAGTGCTCATATCTTGCAGTGGAGTTTAGTTATGGCCAAGAATGAAGAAGGAACTAGTAGCCCGAGCTGGGGAGCTTCTTTTTTCATGCCAACTTCAGAAGATGTTGCGACCGCTTTTGCTGCTGCCGCCTCTTCAATAAACCCTCCAAGGCCTTCTGTTGTCTTTTCATCCAAAGATGAAAGCGGTGATAGCCCTCTTGAGAGACTACAGAGGCAGGTCTCCAAAGCGGTTAGAAACTTCTATGAAACCCCTAAAACGAAGAGTACAGTGTACAATCCTGAGGTTTTAACTAGCCAGAAGCGTCAGTGGGCAAAATATCAGGTCCAATATTTGGTATGTTTTGGACCATCCCCTTTAATGAAGAAGAAGCAAACTATATTTCAGTTTTTTCCCTAACTTATTCTCAAACAGGATCATAAACCATTAAAGGATCCCTCAAGGCTTTTTGAAAGTCTTGTTGTGGTTGGACTTCATCCTAATTGTGATATTCAATCACTTGAAAGCCAGTACATTGCACGGAAATCCGAAGGCTCTACTGGGAGATTGCGAAGTGCACTTCAAGTCTCTCAAAATCATTCCCGTGTAGAACCCACTCTCGAACCTCAGGTTAGATCTCATATTTTCTTCGTATTATTTTTCTCTCATCTGCAAGCTGTTAAGTATATATACCTTTATTTTCAGCTCTTACTTGTGTACCCTCCGGACAAGGAACCTCCAATTAAATACAAGGATCTTCATTCATTCTGCTTCCCTGGAGGCATTGAGGTACTTTATTTAGTTTCCTCATTTCCTTGTTTGCTCTTTAAGCTTAAACTGGTTTAGAATGCATATATTTACTCTCTAGGAAAAAGTTTCTTCACAGTTCTGAGCTGCGATGTCATCATAATGCATCGCCTAGTATAGGCAAATGGTGGTCATACCTTTTTTTTCTTTTTCTTTCACTTTTGTTAGTTCTCGAAATAATGGCTAATACGTGCCAGAGACTTTGGATTTACTCAACTTGAAGCTCTTAAAGCCTTAGTAGTTTCTCATATTTTCAGTTGATCTGTCTGTGTGGTTTTACCCTTGATAACTTGTTTACTTTCTGTGTCTTTGAATTCATGTTGGCGACCAATGGTTTCAGGTCCATGCTGTTGAGAGAACCCCTTCCATGAGCGAGTTGAATGAGATCATTCTCAGTCAGGTATTTTCGTGAACTCTCTGTGGGAATATATTGTGGATTTCGTCATTTTTTTAACTTCAGTTCGCAGGGCGAAGCTTTGTTCACGAAAACATACACTAATTTTAGAAACGATGATACTAACTTTGCAGGAACATCTTAGGCCTAGTGACCTTTCATTTGTGTTCAGGTTACAGGTAAGAACATCAGGGCCAGACTATCTCTCATTTTGTTGTAGACCTTTATTACATAATACCTTTTCTGTTTGGATGAATCATTTCTGTGATGATATTTTCGCTTCAGGTTGCTGATAATTCGACTCTGTATGGATGTTGCATACTAGTGGAAGAAATAGTGAACAGACCGTCCAGATTGCTTTCCACGGTTTTGGACAAACAACCTGCTTGCTCATCATTAAGTCGCTATGTTATGACAACTCGCAGATGCTATTGCATCCTTACCAGGCTGCCATTTTTTGAATTGCATTTCGGTGTATTAAATAGGTGATTATGGACTCGCTTCTGAGTTAATCCAAACAGAATTTGTCGACGCACATGTTTGCCTTTTAATCATCCATCCCATAAAAAGAAACTTGTATTTCAAAAAACGCCTTCATATATCTTGTGGCTAAATGTTCCTTGTTGCACTTTTCGCTATCCGAAGCTGTGCTCACATTCATACTTCTTTTTGATGTAGCATCTTCTTGGAAGAAAGACTGGAGCATTTGATGAGTGGCATTAGTTGTGTATCTTTAGAACCCCCAACAGATTTCAGCATTGGAGGAAGCTTAAATGACTCAACACTCAAACGAAGAGACTCTGGTGACACAAAAGAACAATCTGGTGAAGCTGAAGAAATTTCAGATAATGGGACCTGTGATGAGACTCAGAAACTTGAGACAGTTGCAGAAAGGATTGGGATGTGTTTTCCTGAATCTAACAACCATGTAGCCGATGCTGATGATTCCTCGCCAATTATCAAGCAAGACAGAGAAAGCTGCTTACCAAATCTAGGACCAATTCTTCGATGCCCTTATTTGGATGAGGTCTCTGATTCTAGCTCTAGGTACATCATCAATATATATTCCTTCATCTGTTAAGTCGCATAGAAAGCAATCCCGTTACAATTGTGCTGTTTAAGATTTTTGGATCACCTTTTACTAGACTATGGCCTAGCAGTTGACTATTATCTTGTTGATCAAACGAAACCTGAGGGCTAAAACCTTACTTAAAATGCAATTGTGGTTAGCGAAAATCTCTTATGCATTTAAGAGGGTTCTTAATTTGAAACTTTTGCAAAGCAAGTAACTTGCTTTTTGCAGCTTTCAGGCTGCGCCTTGTGAGAGGAGGCATTTTAGGACCAATGCAAATGACACAGAGACAAGTGAAGCATCCTTTTCTGGTCAAGAAGATGCAAGCAGTAAACTTGATATCCTTGAGTGGGCAAAGGTTTGTCTACATTGGTATCTTGAAAGTTTCCTGTGTTGTGTTTGCCAGTCATCATGTGTATTCATGCTCCTAACACTAAGAAGTTAACAAATCTCTTTCAGTCCAAAAAGAATGGTTCGTTGCAGATACTATGTGAGTATTACCAATCAAAATGCCCGGAAAGAGGTTCAACTATTACATTTCATCCTTTAGAGCATCTTCATCCAGTCAAATATCATAGACCCGACGAAGCAGCTTTGCATGCTCCCGGATCAGCAATTGACCTAAGATCATGCAACACTAGTCTAGAATTCGCAGAGGTACCAACCCAGTTGTATCTGACAATCATATCGTTTTTTGCTGCATGAGATAATATCTGAAAACCTACACCTGACTTTCCACAAACTCGTGTGTATATTCGTTGGTCTACAGGCACATACTGCGCTCATGACTGAGGAAGAAGCAGCTGCACTATCAACATGGGCTGTCGCTTCCCTATGTGGATCACTGCGGCTTGACAATGTGAGTTCTTGCGTTTTATGCTTCTCTGGGCTCCAAGTTGATGATGATAATGCGTCATTTCTATTGTCACTGCGATTGGTTTTGTACCTTAAATTCTGATACTTGTATTTTCTTTGCAGGTTTTGATGATCATAGCAGGAGCACTGCTTGAGAAACAGATTGTATTTATTTGCTCCAACTTGGTAAGGCAAATAGTCTGTTGAGTCTACTTTATTTTCCGTAGAATATTTTGCATCTTCCTCTTTACTATTTAACTCGCCTGGGAAATGCATAGGGAATCTTGGCTGCATCAGTTCTATCGATTATCCCTATAATCCGTCCCTTTCGGTGGCAGAGCCTTTTAATGCCGGTATTCTCCTGTTTATGTCTCTGGCAACTTAGAATTTGTCGGTAAACCGTGCATGACTAACTGCTGGGCTTGATTTCCAGGTTTTGCCAGATGATATGCTGGAGTTTTTGGATGCCCCAGTTCCTTACATAGTGAGTTTGTGTACATGAGATTCCTTGGTTGTAAGATCCGTAGCATATTATATTTTATGTTGCTTAACAAGCTATGCTCATTCTAGGTTGGGGTAAAGAACAAAACAAGCGAAGTTCAGTCGAAACTAACAAATGTTATTGTTGTGGATGTTATTAAGAACCAGGTCAGTTTCTGCCTTTGCCCTCATCATGTTACTGCCTCTTTTGTATGAGAAGTATGTTCTTAGCATTCACGCTTTTGGTAGCAGAGCTCCACATATTCCGGGTCTCTTGTACATATGAGTTATTGATAGAGCAACTTATATTTTTACTTGGCCTATGATATTTTACAGTATGTTTCTGACTGCGTTTCAGGTTAAGTCACCAAGTATTCCTCAGCTGCCTCAGTATCGAGACTTATATAATGCACTGAGTCCTTATCACTCAAAGCTCGTTGGAGAAAGCTATCTTGCAAAGAAAAGACCAGTCTATGAATGTACTGATGTGCAGGTCTCTCTCTCTCTCTTTCTCTCTCTCTCTCTGGCGTTCTATTTCTAACCACTTTTCATCAAC
Source organism: Moricandia moricandioides (assembly GCA_905132885.1). Taxonomy (NCBI): domain Eukaryota; kingdom Viridiplantae; phylum Streptophyta; class Magnoliopsida; order Brassicales; family Brassicaceae; genus Moricandia; species Moricandia moricandioides. The sequence continues at coordinate 261,832 of CAJHQQ010000198.1, read as the reverse complement.
TGTCTATTTTATTATCAAAAGGTGGAAGCTGCAAAAGGCTTCCTGGATGTCCTAAGGTTGTACCTTGATTCTCTTTGCTCTAATCTGCAGTCACACACTATAACAAATGTGCAATCCAACAATGATAAGGTTTGTTTTCTTTTTTCTCATTCAGATTATTTCCATCTTAGAAGCGTTTTTCTTAATGTCCCATTCCACATTCTTGAGAGAACAATATGTTTTGCTATATGTCAGGTATCGCTTCTCCTAAAGGAAAGTTTCATTGACTCGTTTCCTAGTCGTCATCGCCCGTTCATGAAGGTGAGATCCCCCATTTTTACATTCTTTTTGTACAAATAGTTTTTGATGAAGTCTGGACTTTGCTAATTCTATGGCTTTGATGTTGTGATGGGAACAGCTATTCTTGGATACACAACTCTTCTCTGTACATACAGATCTTGTTCTTTCCTTTATCCAGAAGCTATAGGACTCTCTACATGTACTCGGTAAGGAGCCCAAGTAAAAAACCACGCGGGACTCATTTTATAACAATAAATATACCACATTTTAAAACTTATATCTTAATATAAAAACTTCTTAATTTTATTTTCTAGAAACAATGTAGATTGCATGTATTTACTATTTGATTTTTCTGCGGAATTTAACATTTATTTGCTTTTGTGTTAAGTGGTGAAGATCTGAAATACTAAGCTAAATGTTTAATGTTGTTGAACAAATATGTGGTTTGATACCTATTGCATCCTTGGAAAGGTGTGAAGGCCCCTCCTGATACTTTCATTTAAAGCTTTATCTCAGCGTCAGTAGCACTCTCTCGTCTGTTGGATGTTGTTCATCAGCTTTTACTTTCTCCTTCACCATCCCTAAACCTAGGAGAACTACATGATAATGTTAGGCTTAGTGTTTTTCAGCAACTATTTGAGTTTACAATGGTGGTGTATGTGTTTTGGGTTGACTGACTTTTAATTTTGGTGATCTGTTTTTATGTTTTAAATATAATACGCTGACATTTAAAAACCAGAAGTCGTGTCGAGAGATCATCAATGTTAGTCAAATTAACGAACACAAACCACTGTCATGAGGTCGAAGCAAAGCTATATATACAAAGCCAAATGGCCAAACAGAAACGCGCATAAAATGGCCAAATACCAAAAAGATTAGATGAAAAACAAATGGACCAGAAACAGACAAAAGAGAATTAGGCACAGTGAAAACAAAGCTTATACTATCAAAAATTTATTGACTAATGCTAATCAGCATGCAAAGATAAGTGCCAATTACTAAATCAATGAGCAAATTACCTTAGCATGAGAGATTCAACCTACAATTCTCTTCAGGAAAAGTAGGAAAATATTGAAACGATCTATTTCATGTACTTGAAAAACTAATAAAACATAAGTGTACCACTGATGACATAACGATCTGCAGCTGGGGCGAAGTAGAAGTCCTTTAACCATGGCTGTCTTGTATCCAAATCTGCTGTGTGTATTTTGAGGCGGATTAACAATCATTGGATCATTGACTGTTGCGTTGGCCGGAAGGGAGGGCGGATGAGGTATGTGTTTCTTTTAGATGCTGATTGAGTCGTGCTGGGCCAACCTCTCGAAGCTTTAGTAGTGACTCCACCAACTGCATATTACGTCCATCAGTTGGTTGGGGTATCGTCATAACCATGCGCAAAAGTTTTTAGGAGTTCCAAGGCTGGAGAAGAGGGGACAAGGAACGATTTATGACAAACTTGGTCCTGTAAAATGAATGAAATCCTCATGTGATTCAGAAGTTTATTTCCTACCTCTGTGACTGATGGGTTTGGTTTTAGAAAATAATAGTAACTTGTTTTTTTAATTATTAGTGTTGGTGGTATGACTATTAGTACATCCGCTGCTTGTTTGAAACTGCAATTGTGAGTAATGAGTTTGCTAGCTACCTATTTGACCGATGGGTTCTATTTTGAAAAATTATTAGTAACATATGTGATAATGATTGGTGGTGGCAGCTATAACTATTTAGAAGCTGGCTAATATTCTGGAGTAGATTTAGTTTACATTTACTTACATGACAAGTAAGCATCAGAATATGAGTTTTAAGTTTTTGAACATATGTATGTAAGGATTTAATCTGTCGTTCTTTAATCTGTATGCATGAGAATGTCGTCAATCTGCAATGCATGAGTTCAAAGATGCCATGTATCAGTTCCCGAAAGGTGACTTTGTGTTCTCTTGGTTACTGACAAAGCAATCTCTATAAATGCACCAACAAAACAGAAACACAAACATACAAATGATTAACCATTTTAATAACTTGTTTGTTTCATCACAGAACATATATATGTTTAATTTCGAGCTCAGTGTTTTGTAAATATTTCCTTTTACTCTCTTATAAACGCATAATATATAGTTTCAACTCATCTGCTTAAAACTTCATGCATTGGTCTTGATAATCTCATCAGCATTTTTGAGATTCACTCACTTACTCTATTCATTCTTTTTTTTTTTGATAACTGAAAAAGTGCTTTAAACTCAAGCATTGTAAATAGTCCCTTTCAACGTGAGTTGACTCAGGTGGCAGTAGCTACAACCGCAACCCATTTATCACGAGACCAACTCAACGATGTAAATACTCTATACTAAAAAAAGGACAAATGAAATATTGTACTTTCATATTGCTTGGTGATAATCCTGGTGGATATGAGTCGAAAAAAATACTTGGACTTAGGGTTGGGTTCACGGGTCAACCTGTTGTCGGGTCGACTCTTTTTTCTTACTTAAATTCTAACTCATATGAACCATAAAGAAAATACTGTATACCCGAATCCGCTCCGCTAAGATTTACGGATAACCCGCAGGACCCTCGAGTAATATTAAATTTAATAAAATAATTATTTTTTTATAAAAATAATATATATTATATATTTATAGTTTAAATTAAATATTTTTGAATATTTTATATTATTTTATATTATTTTTTTTACAATTTTTTTTAATTATTTTTTAATTTTGCGGGTTAGCACGTATCTGCGATTTAAATTCGGTCGACCTGCACCCGCCTTGCTTTTTTTTTTCGGCAAACAACTATTCTTTTACTCAAGCTTGAGGTGGTCTGGGTAACCAGACCGGAATAGAACAACCAATAAAAAGTAACTCCCTATAGAAGGATCTAGCTGTCTTAGCTAAAAAATCTGAAATCTGGTTACGCGCTCGAGAAACATAAGAAATTTTGAAGTCTGGGAAGCAAATCAGTAGCGTTTCTATCCTCTCCAGCTCTGTAGCAAAGCTTGGCCAAGCGTGAGGGTTCTTGATCATAGCAATCAGCTCCTTGCAATCTGTACCGAAGCTATGGCATGTCGAATGTTGGAGCATATTCTCCATCGCCCATCGCAGTGCTTCTACTTCTGAATGCAACGCTGATTCTCGTCTAGGTATATTTCGTGTTCCCATGAGTTGACGATTCCCACCACTGTCCATCCAGACCCATCCACAGCCACTAAATTGATCATGGCCTGTCCATGATCCATCTATTAGGCAGATATTACCCAAGCTTAAGACTTGAGATTCCTCGTCATTGTTCCCTTGTATCACTGATGACACCACCTTGTTTGCAGCAAACCAAGCCTGACATTCACTCTCAACATATCTTACTAGTTCCAGAGGATCCCTATCTATTCCCCTAAAGAGTTTATCATTTCGAGCCTTCTAAATATACCATATTATCCAGGGATATGGATCTCTGTCTTGTTCAGGTTCAATTATGATGTTTTTCCTCCAGAATAGGTAGTCCATGTTCGCATAGATGCTTGGTACTGGAAATATATCTTGACTCGTTGGAGTTGATGATAGTGCCCAAACTTGTAAAGCAGACGGACATTCAAAAATAGCGTGGGTTACAAATTCCTCTGGTTCACCACACCTTGGGCAGTAGTTATCACATCTCATATTCCGCCTTACTAAATTCCTTGTTACTGCCACGTGTCCAGTTAACAATTGCCATATAAGATGGCAAATTTTCTTTGGCTCCTTTAGCTTCCAAGCAAAGGCTTGAAGCTTAGTCACACTTGGCTCTACCACTTCATTTTCATTTTTCTCCTTGAGGAGATTCTGGGCTACCCAATATCCGGACTTGACCGTATATTGTCCATTCTTTGTGTAGTTCCAGCAGAATGTGTCTCGTCGATGAGTCGTACTTGTGGCTAAACTCCTAATAAGAGGTATATCGTCAGGGTTGACATATTGTTCCAGCAAGCCAACATCCCATGTCTTTGATTCCTGATTAATAAGATCACTGACCCTCATATTTGGATTCATAATTGGTGCCACAGGTGTAGCTGACCTAGCAAGTGTCGTTGGGATCCATGGATCCTCCCACACTTTAACTTCATACCCAGAGTGTATCTTCTGTCTTATCCCCAATAACAAAAGCTCCTTTGCCGCAGAACTGCTACTCCACACATAAGAAGGACTGTTTACAGAATTTACTCGTAAAGGCGAGCTCATCCTGTAATATCTTCCCTTTAGAACTATGGCCACCAGCGAATCAGGGTATTGTAGTAGCCTCCATAATTGTTTTTCCAATAGAGCCAGATTAAACTCGTGGATCATGCGGAATCCAATCCCACCCTCCTCTCTTGGTAAACAGACTTTTTCCCATTTTGACCAGCGTATTCCTCTTTTTGGGGGATTAGAGCTCCACCAAAATTGTGCAATAGCATTGGCAAGATTTTCACATATCTCCAATAGGAGAAGGAAAGTAAACATAACATATGTCGGAAGAGCAAGTATAATGGATTTGATCAGCACCTCTTTTCCCCCTTTCGAGAGCCATCTACCTGTCCGACCATTCACTCTATGCATCAACTTGTCTTTAAGGAAAGCAAAAAGTTTGCACTTAGAACCGCTAATATCTTCTGGGATACCCAAGTAAGACCCCATCCCTCCTTCATTCTGTATACTAAGTGCATCTTTAATTTCCTGCCTGGTGGTTGCATTAATTCGCTTACCAAAGAGTAAGGAAGATTTATCAAAATTGATGCATTGACCTGATGCTTTTCCATACGTCCTGACTACTTTCATTACTTCTTCACATTCACGGGGCTCCGCCTTACAGAAGAAAAGGCTATCATCAGCAAATAGAAGGTGGGATACCGATGGACACGCGCGTGTGACGCGCATCCCTGTTATCTTTCCTTGGTTCTCTGCGTGATTGAGAAGGCTAACGAGCGCTTCCGTGCATAGAATAAAAATGAAAGGAGACAAAAGATCTTCTTGGCGTAGACCTCTCCCTGGAATAATATTTCCTCTCGGCTGCCCATTCATGAGAACTTTATATTGTACTGATGTAATGCATCTCATTATCCAGGTAATCCACGTTTCCCGAAAAGCCCATCTTTCTCATGACAGCTTCAATAAACAACCATTCCATCCTGTCATATGCTTTATTCATATCCGTCTTGATGGCCATTCTTTTATTGCGTCCGCTAGGCTTAGTCCTAAGTGCATGAAACATCTCGTGAGCAATCATAATATTATCCAAAATTTGTATTCCAGCAACAAAAGCTGACTGAGTTTCCGAAATTAGACCTGGTAGCACTTTCTTGAGTCTCTGGCATAAGACCTTAGAGATAATTTTGTAACTTACGTTGCATAAACTAATGGGCCGAAATTGAGCCATTTCATTAGGCTTTGTTGTCTTTGGGATCAGACAAATATTTGTTTCATTCAGTCCAGCTAGCATTGTCCCCTCGGTAAAGAATTTATTAACCATAAGAGTTAAGTCATCTTTTACTATATCCCAGAACTTCTGGTAAAAAAGCGCAGTCATCCCATCTTGCCCCGGGGCTTTTTTTGGGTGCATAGCAAAGAGTGCTAGCTTCACCTCCCATTCAGAAATCGGGGCTGTTAGACTTTCATTCATTGGCTCCGTGATTGTTGTATGAACTTCAGATAGCGCTTCTTCAATATCTTCTGGATTAGAAGACTCAAAGATTAGTCTAAAATAGCTAGTAACAATGGCTACTAGTCCTTCTTCATCTTGTACTACATTTCCATTTTCATCTAGGAGCTGCGTGATCTTGTTCCTTGCTCGTCTTTGCTTTGTTAATGCATGGAAAATTTTGTATTTCGATCACCCTCCTGTAGCCAAAATAATCGATTTTTTTGTTTCCAGAAGATTTCTTCTGCCTTAAGAGCATCTGAAGTTCCTTCAAAACGGCTGCGATCTCCTAAGTTGTAGCATTATCATCTGCATACAGAGCCTCCACCTTTTCTTTAAGCTCCTCAACCAATTTTGCCGAGTTAATATTATGTTCTCTCCTCCACTCGCTCAAGGCTTTTCTGCAGCTGGCAATATGTTCCATTATAGTCGCATTGGGAGGAAGATTAGGTGATTTCCATCCCTCTAAAATGACCTGCCGCAATTCCTCATTATCCAACCATCTTTTATCGAACTTGAATTTTCTTGATCTTCTCGTTGGTCTTGTGAGTATGTCTGCAAGAATCGGACGATGATCCGATCCCCATAATCTCATATACTTCACCATAGAATGAGGAAACTTATCATGCCAGTTCGCATTTCTCACAGTCCTATCAAGACGACATCGAACAGTTACTCTTCCTGCTCTCTTTCCAACCCATGATAGCATATCTCTAGTATATGGAAATTCTAACATCCCACAATCGCTTATCATTTGCTTAAAAGGTAGAAAAGAGCTATTAGTGCGCTGTTTTCCTCCTTCTTTTTCATTATGAGCAGTGATTTCATTAAAATCTCCTATCATAAACCAAGGTCCAATTCTTGTTGTTGAGAAACGCGTAAGGCGTTCCCAAACTTGATCTCTTCTTTCTAGTACATGATCCCCATAAACAAACGTCATATAGACTTTTATTCCATCAATGATTGCCTCAATGTCAATCATTCTGTTATTTGAAAATAAAACATTAACTCGAAATTCATCCATAAAAAACAAAGCTAAACCTCCGCTGAGACCAAGTGGCTCAACGGTAAACAAATGATCAAATCCTAAGTCAGCCTGAATGTTTTGCAACAACAGCCTCATGTTCTTCGTTTCAGAAAGGAACACAAGTCCTGGGTGATGCTTCTGACACATCTCCATAAGGCGTCGAACTGTGAGGTCGTTCCCTATCCCTCGACAGTTCCAACTGATTGTCTTCATGGATGATTTGTGGAGCTGTTAGTGGACCCCTCCATACCATCACCTTTGCGAGTTGCACTCTTCCTGTTCTTAACACCACCCATGTGCTGCTTCCCCGAATGGATTATCTCCCTAGACAAAGATTTATGTATCTTAGGAGATCCTCTACGGAGGAACTGCACTTTCTTGTACAAACCCAAAGAGATTCGAGACTTTCCTCCATTCCTATGAGATGATACTTTCGACTTCCCTGTGTCCTTGCTCTTGTCCTTGCTCGCCATCTTGATTTGTGCTGCCGCACTGTTAAGACCATGTTCTTCCAACTCCATCAAGTCCTCTCCTAGCAAATCATCCTCATGTTCCACCATTATCATCTTATCGTCATGCATATCATCATCATTATTGCTAGTACCAATGATCTCCATACCGGTTAGAGCCCCTATCATTTGGCCCTCATCGATATCTCCTTCTCCTTAGGAGAGAAAGAGATTGGCCGAATTATCTCTTTGTGCCGTTTGGTTACATTAGCATATCTTACTTGCAATCTTCTTACCATCACTGCCAATGCCCTCTGGTATCATAACCTCAGATTTCTTAACATTCGATGATCTCTTGCTACTCGCAGGGTGTACATCACAAGCATAAGACTTGAGTCTGTGTACATTATCTCGAGGTTCTGTGCGTTCCTTTGCCCTCCATGATTGATGTTGTTTGGTGTGATAAGGTGCATATCGTGCGCCATATCGCGAAGTATGCGATCTCCTTGCGTCGCTCATGAAACCACCCTCTTTTCTATCACGCCAAACATTCTTGACATGGCCATTGTACTGCTTCTTCTCATAAGGTGTGAACAGCGTTCAAAGGCATATCAAATGGCTTCATCTCAAGCGGTTTCTGCTCCCTCAGCAAAGACTGTCGAGACTCATCAAGATGCGGATTTGGACTCCTGCAAAGACACCAGCTTTCTGAGGACAATATGTCATCTCATGGGTCAACATTCTACAGGTTGAACAATGTTTGAAAAGCTTTTCATAATGTATCCTGATCGTGACTTCTTCCCCTTTTGGTGATGCAACCTTAAGAGAGAAAACCAGAGCCTTCCTCGTATCAATGTCTAGCAGCAGACGCCCATCAGAGAGATCGACCGTATCAACGTGACCAAGCTTGCTGCCGATCTTTCTCAAGTTTTTAATGGTCCACAGGTGCAGCGGGATACCAGTTATCTCAACCCAAAAAGGGATTATCCACGGATAATCATCATGAACCACCGGCTCCCATCGCACCAGAACGAACATACAAAAATTATAGTGAAAAGGCCCTTGCCGGAGAACCTTTTTTGATGTCCTCTTCAGTGGAAAAGTTCAAAAGAAACTTCCTTTCAACCAGATCATTAGCTGTAATGCGACCTTGCATCCCCCATTGTCCCGGCATTGTCTGGATCAGTTTTTCAACCGTTTGTTTCTTTGTATTTAATATCTTGCCGATCAAGGAGAGACTGTAGTCATGGATAATAGGAGAGTCATCCTGGTCTGTTAGCTGAATCGGACCCTCATCATCATCGTCATACCAAATACCTTTCCCCTTTACGTCAGCCATATGAGCTGAACCACTCCGATTCATCGTCATCAGAAATCAACAAAAGATCCAACCAAGTCAAGCAGTATACGATCAAGGCGACGAAGATCACCCCAACCAATCTGCAACACGCGAGTTCCTATGATATGACAAAGATCATATATCACCAAAACAAAAGTGATTGCTTGTGTGAAACGCCACCAATGAATCTAATCGAACCGAGAGGAGAACTCAGCCGCCACAAGGAGTGTTGATAGTCTCCCTTGTGTAGATGAGGATGTCGTCGTTAGGATCAGATCAAGAGATCTCCATTAGCACTGATCAGATCTAGAAATCGCCTTCTTCATCGCCAAGCGGAGCAGCGGCTAGGGTTTCTTTATCACCACCAGTTTATCTTGTCTCGTCTCCAGTGGCTAGGTTTTTTTTCACACACCTTTGGAGTAGGAACCAACGACGGTAAGGGGGACTAAGATTTTGGAATTAGAGAGAGGTGAGCATGGCTACGCCTCTGCTCTTCAACGATTCAGGCAACGAGAATGAGTCATAATGATCTTTTCCCCAGCGGCGTCAGACCAAAAGAGTTAGGTTACTTTTTTGATTTTTTAGACTCCATCCGCCTTGCTTAAAATCGACTCTACCCGCATCCATATGTTGAATATTTTTGAATGAGTCAATCAACATCTATACTGCGGCGGGTCAAACAAGGCGGGACCTTCAGATAATAACTCAAATTTTCAGCCCTACTTGCGCTTCACTTGTTACCAAAAAGTACAACCTGTTAAAAAAGAGAACATTATATAAAAATACATTTTTCCACTTACTTTTCATAAAAAGGCTTTTATATTCTGTATGCATTTCTACACATTAAGACATACATTAAAATCAATAATACCATTCTTCTAATACTTATCAGTTTAATTATAACTACAAATACAAACTAACTATTGCTCAAACAAAATATGATACTATTGTGGCCATAATTCAAACAAAACAATGATGCTATATCATCTTCAAGTACTATCTCCACCACACATTTTTCATCCACTCTTCACATCAACGGTGCATATTTAAGTAAAACACTAATGTGTTTTTTTTTTACTTTCATGCTTATAAATTTACTTTTCATCGTTCTACGTTACTACCTGCTTCACCTTCATCATCATCAATCTGCCACATGTTTCATGTGGGTTTCTTACTCAACTTTGTTTAAATTATTTGTTGTCATTACCGGTTATAAGTAGCTATGTTTGTTGTCGTTCTTTTTCTTTATATATGATCTCCACTACTATTCGATTTTGAATTGTCTTCGTTCTCAATGGATTCAATGGAGGAGGAACTACTGCAAAATATAAATGAGATAGAAGAAATCCAAGATGGAGAAGATTCAAGGTGAAGAAGTTCTTTAGTTCCTAAGAGCTGAAAACTTATAAGTATATTTTAGATTTTTTTCTACTGTAAATCTGGAAATATTGAGCTTTGCATCGAATTTGGAGTTTTAAATTTAAAACGAAAATCCATTACAATATTTGTTTTCTTTGTTTACTGATTGGTTTTAAGAACATGATTGATTCACACTAAATAAATAGTTTTAAGAGCGCTTAAAAAGTGTGTGGACAATGGAGAGTAACCAGCTGAAGCTGTTCACACATCTATCCGTGTATATGCAATTTTATTGTCCGGCCAAGCGGTGTCCACCAATGCTATATCCAGATGAATACATATAGGTGAATTCAAATTTGAGAAAATTGTTTTGTATACCTAAAATAGATTCACATAAGAAATTAAGTAAATATTTATATTTATAATTATTTAGACATTCAGATCAGTTTATTGGATTTTTTGAGTTTTTTGCTTTATGAGTTACCCATTCGAGTTCGGCTAATAACACTTCGGGTTCGTATATTTTTTTGTACCACCCTACAAGACTCATTATGGTATTTCTTACATTTTGGATTGGGTATGTACGAATCAGATTTTTTTTTTAGGTTCGGTTCAAATTTCAAGTTACATATTTTATGCCCAAATTTACTTCAAATAAAGAAAAAATGATTATATAAATTTTCATCAAAAAATTATCGCAACTTTTAAAGCAGGTTAAAATTTAGTAGTAATTAGGTTTAGTCTTCTTCTTTGCTTTTCTATTGTAAGTCTCCCAGCCGCAAGTTCTCTGAAACTTAAGAACATTGAGTACCTCACTAGCTCAAGGCATTTATTCCTATCTTTTACATGCTTAACCTACTACTCTCTCTCTGGATCATTCAATCAACTTCATCACAGTCGAGAGAAACGGACTGAATCAACAAGTATAAATACAACAACTTCCATCCATGAAAAGCGCAACTATAAGGATAGTTTATTCAGCTTACCATTATGACAATGACGAATTCCTACATTTTCCTTGCTGATTTGAAACCAGAAAGGGAGTCATTGATGTGGGAGTTCGAAGAAAGAAATGTTGGCTCATAGACAAAATGACTGGGCCAAAGTAAAAAGCCCAAAAAGAAAAGTCATAATATGTGGAAAGTCCCACATCGGAGAAGTAAAGATGAGAGGAGTTGTTTATATATGTTCCAATGACAGCATGGTATAAACGGCTCAGTAGAAGAGAGGACTCCCCACGCACTGGCCACCGCCGCCGTCCGGCCGGTTCGGCGTGGACTTGGGATTGGGCTTAGGCTTGGATTTGGGTTAATGTGGCCCCATGGCCATTAAAAGATGTTTTTTTGGGCTCAATTAAGCTCTACAATTTTGGCCCAAAACAATATGCATTTCATTTTAAAACGACACGTATTTCGTCTAACAAATAAAAAATATCACGCAGTTTATTCCCCGTCAGATATTTAAAAGGATAAAAAAGAGTGAACGAGTCTTGGGGGATAAGTTTTTGTAACTTAAATTTACCGAGATCTTTGCCAAATCCCCACTAATGAGCATACGTTGCAATAGTTACGGGAAGTCGCTTCTCGTCTCCTCTTTAAAATATCAGTCTCTCTTCTTCTTCATTTGATACTTTCTTTTCCGCAACGAAAACCAGAAAGTCTCCCAGCGTAAGTCTAGAGAGTGTTTCGTCGATTATTAGTTCGTAGGGACGTTCACGGGTGAAGCGTGAATTGTCTATCATGGTTGTATCCTGGACTCTATTTAGTGCAACTCCGTCTCACTACGGAGCGAATATTAAGAGTTAAGGAAAGAGATTCGTCTCGACTCCATGGTCTATTTTCAGAAAACGTTTTTCATATCAGTTTTCATTTAGTCTTTTGAATCGTATATTTCCTTAACATCGCATTATTATATATCGTTTATACCAATTCGGTTTTCTGGCTTCTATAACCTTAACTCTTAATCGCTTTATATCGTATGCTTTAATCAGATTGATTACATTTTTATAAATGCTTTATTCGAGGATTTAGAAATTGTTCTTTGTTTTTATTGAAACTAGTTTGCGATATGCTTTCAGCATTTCCGCGAAACGTTTCTTGTTTCTATATATGATTCTTAGAATGTTATAAAAACGATTCGTTTCCACGAACGCTTTCTAAACCGATTTTTTGAAACAATCTAAATGTCTACACAAACGGTTTTTGCGAACGCTTTTAAGCGAGTCTGCAAAACATTTTTCAGACTTATATCGATATGATTTGGTGTTTTGTGACGCTTTAGCGATCTACTAAAAGCATCAAAAAAGACAATATATTTTAAAATATTATTCTATTTCAAATAATATGTTATTTGTTGACTGGAGTCTAATCCGCTTTCATGTTTTATCAACTAGAAAAATGACGGATCTTAACAACACCCCCATTGACACCACCATTGATACGCAAACTCCACTCGACGCTGCTCAAACTGATGCAACCATGACAACTGCTGATGCAACAACAACAACAACCGCTGCAACAATGACACCTACCTTTCCAGTGAGAAATGTTGCTGATGAAACCATGCGATGTAGCATGTTCAGTGCTGGTCTCTATCAAACAGGTTCTATTCAAGGAAGCACAACTGCTCCGGTTGCAGTTCCAAATCCTCTGACTGTACTAAGCTTGTTCACTCAAGGATTAATGCCAGACAAGTTTGATGGCAAAGGCTTCAAAACGTGGCAAAAGAAGATGATGTTCTTCCTGACAACAATGAAGCTGGATAAATTCACCCATGAGGACTAGCCCCTTATCCCTTACGGGATTGATGATGTGTACACTCCTGCAAGTGTTGACAATTGGTTGCATTCTGACTTCATCTACAAAGGATACATTTTGGGTCATCGTATTGACACAGTGTACCAAGTCTACTGTGAGATTCCTTTGTCAAATGAGATCACTGGACAAAAAGTAAATAGGTTAGGATGCTGGCAGTCAGAAGTATGTGGTTGCAAAATTCCATGACTTGAAAATGGTGGATTAAAAACTCATCATGGATCAGGTGGAAGCGTTTCAGCTCATTTGCCATGAAATTGTTGCTGAAGAAATGACCATCTGTGAGTCATTCACAACTCTCAGCTTCATCCAAAAGCTTCCTCCAAGCTATGCAGAATTCAAGAACCACCTGAAGCAGAAAAGAAGAAGATAGGACTAGAAGATCTCATTCAGAGGATTCAGATGGAAGCCATGAATCGAAATGATGACAAGATGCTCCAAGCTAAAGAGCATAGTGTCAACGTGGCTAAAACAAAAAGTAAAGGAAAGGAAATTGCCCGCTCTCCTGCAAAGCCTTCCAAAACAACTGCAATTTTGAAGGCTTCTGGTCCAAACTTCAAGAAGAAAGGCATTGAGATCAATGCAAATGTGGAGAAATTCAAGGGGAAATGTCATGACCACCAAAAAGTTGGTCATAGAACTGCTGAGTGTCGCAACAAGATCAAAGATTAGAAGGCTCAAGCGCATCTCATTGAGGAGGATCTCGTTGCATTGGTGACTGAGCTCAACATGGTTGAGAGCAAGAACCCTAAGGAATGGTGGTATGATACAAGTGCCACCACCCACATTTGCACCGATAGGGCGATGTTCAACACCTATCAGAAAAGCAAGACTCAGAAGAAGTTGTTCATGGGAAACTCTGCAGTCTCCAAGATTGAAGGCCGCGACAAGGTGGTTCTGAAGACATCTGGACGTGAAGTCACTCTGCAGAATGTGAAGCATGTGCATGACATGAGGAAGAATCTGGTCTCGGGAACCTTGCTCATCAAGAATGGATTCGCCACAACCCTTGAGGTGGACAAGTTCGTGATTAGGAAGAATGAGATATATTTGGGAAAGGGATATGTTAAGGATGGACTGGTCAAAATGAATGTAATGACAGTCACTCAGAAAATTGTAGCTCCAAAAGTTTCAATGAATAAGAAAGAGCCAGTTGCTTATTTGGTTGAGTCTTTTAATATATGACATGAAAGATTAGGCCTTGTAAACTACAAATCGATAAAAAGATTAATGAATCTAAATCTAATCTCAAAATGTAAAACAAGTAAACAAAAATGTGAAGTATGCGTACATGCTAAGCTCACAAAAACGCCCTCACCGCGTGTTGAAAGAACTAACAAACCTCTAGATATAATTCACACAATATGTTACTTAAAATACATACAAACTAGAGGTGGGAAAAAGTACTTTGTGACCTTAATAGACAACTGCAAAAAATATTGTTATGTGTATTTATTACATAGCAAAGATGAAACCTTTGAAAAATTCAAAGAATTTAAGCTCAAAGTCAAAAATCAGCTTAAAACAATTATTAAAATAGTTAGAAGCGACAGAGAAGGCGAATATGATGGTCCATTTAATGCGTTTTGTAAAGAACATGGAATAATCCATCAAACTACAACTTCTTATTCACTAGAATGTAATGGAGTTGCTGAACGCAAAAATACAACTCTAAAAGAGATTATGAATGCTATGTTTCAGGAATCTTGGTTACCCAGAACATGTGGGGGGGGGGGGGGGGGAAGCGTTGCTTACCACTAATTATATCCTGGCAAAACTCCATATGAATTATGGAAAGGTAACTTACCTTCATTTAAATACTTCAAAGTGTTGGGGTACTTAGTAAAAGTTGCGGTACCGCCACCAAAGAAGGTCACCATTGGAGTTAAAACAGTGGATTGCATCTTCATCGGATATGCAAGTAACAATAGTGCATATCGATTTCTGGTACATAAATCTGAAATATCAGATATTCATGAAAATACAGTAATGGAATCAAGAAATACATCTTTCTTTGAAAATATTTTTCCTTGCAAGGAAAAACAAGGTTCAAAACGAACTTAAGAAGAAAGAGACGACCACAATATTTCAGAAATTGAGACAAATGTCGAAATTTCTATTAAGGATAGTTCAAAAAATGAAAAAGATGAGCCTAGAAGGAGCAAAAGAGCTCGAAAGGAAAAATCTTTTGGTGGATATTTCTTAATGGCATTTTTAGTATAAAATGATCCAAAAACTTTGGCAGAAGCCATGTCTTCCCCAGACGCTCCGTTTTAGAACGAAGCCGTCAAAAGTGAATTTGATTATATCATGCAAAATTATACATGGTATATAACAAATTTACCACCAGGCTGCAAAACATTAAAGAATAGATGGATAATGAAACGGAAACTAAACCTTAATGGAACACCTGTGTACACAAAGCAAGGCTTGTAGTTCAAGGGTCCGACAAACAGAAGGCCTTGACTATTTTGATACTTATTCTCCAGTAACGAGAATAACATCAATAAGGCTAATGATAGCAATCACAACTTTAAGAAACCTAAAAACCGATCAAGTGGATGTAAAAACTACATTTCTAAATGGTGATTTAGTAGAGAAAATTTACATGAAACAACCTGAGGGTTTTGTTATTCTTGGACAAGAAAAAATAAAATATGCCGACTTGTAAAGTCACATTATGGACTCAAACAAGCTCTTAAACAATGGCAGGAAAATTTTAATAGTGTAATGATGTCAAGTGGTTTCAAAATTAATGAATGTGATAAATGCATATACAACAAAAATACCAAAAATGCGTATGTTTTGCTATGTCTATATGTAGATGATATGATAATTATTGTAAGCAATAAATATATCATCAATAAAAAAAACATGCTCAAAGGTAAATTTGAGATGAAAGGTATGTGATTAGCAGATGTAATTCTCGGGGTTAAAGTCAACATAAATTAAAGTGAAATTAACTTAACTCAATCTCATTATGCTCAAACAATATTAGAGATATTTAAAAATTACTCCAATAGTATGGAAAAAACTTCGTTAGATCCCCAAATGCACTTGAAAAAGAATATAGGTAAAGAGGTTTCACAAAATGAGTATGCACGTGTGATCGGAAGTCTCATGTACTTGACCAATTGTACTAGACCAGATCTAGCGCATGCAGTAAACGTACTTAATCGATATACAATTAATCCATGTCATTGATATAGCCTATTTATTACCAGTTTTAGGCCATGTTATAGACTCTATTTAGAGTCAATTATGTGAGTCTAGGTTATGTTTTAAGGTCTTTACAGGTCCAGGTATGTTTTGGAGATATATGGAGATACTTGAAGCTTTTGCAGAATTTAGAGGAGAATAATCCGTAGTTGATCTTTGAGAGATCGAAGTACAAGACTGTTGTCGATCGACGACACTATCTCGACATCGACCGATGTTACATGACCAAGATCGATCGATGCTGACCACTTGCCATAGATCGATGACCAATTCGCAGACAACCGATTTCAAGCCCAAGTTAGAGACAAGACACAAGATTACAAGTTTACCCCTGGACGAGTTTTGCGTAGGTTTTAGGGTTCTTATATTTATACTTTATGTATGAGAAGAGAAAAAGGAGAAGATACATACGCATACGTACGAAGACGTACGATGCTAGGTTCTTTAGTATTCTATTTAGGGAGAAGATTCATAAGTCCTAAGGGAGATTTGTATTAGAACCCCCAATGTTTTATCTATGCATTATATTTAGATTATTATTCTTACCTTGATTTTGTCTGAGTAGTTATCAACTAGAATTAGGGTTTATTAATGGTACTGATGAATTAGCCAAACAATATAATTGTTAGGGTTATTATTAGATATATCAATAAAATTGTTTTTATTGCTTGAGTTCTGGAGTAGCTAACTAGAACCCTGATAATAGGATAGTTAGGCGCAAACGATAGCATGGTCTACTACCAGAATTTATTCTGTTGAGCGAGGTTGGTAGAAAAAAACGAGAGTTGATATAGTTAATCTAGTGAACTTATCGAATTAGGTCATAAAGCTTGACTCAAGAAACCATCAATCAACGCAAGATCATTACCATCGATCGACGGTCATTCCGTGTCAACAAGCGAGAGTTGAGACATTGGACTTAGTCAATAGATTAGGTTCACAATGAGAGCTGGTCGTCTTTTATATTAGATATCGAGTTCTATGATTAATACCCTTAACTTATATCCTCTATAATCCACTTGCCTGAAACCATATATCTAGCATATTTACATTTACATCTAGTTATTTTATTAGTATATTTCCATATTTACATTATTAAGCATATTTCCATTTTTACATTGTTAGCATATTTCCATATTGCATTTACACTTTCTAATAAATAACTTTTCCTTAGACTGATTACTTGTTACCAATATATATATATAATCACTTAGCTTAACTTTAGGAATAACAAATCTATTGTGTGCCATTGTTCTCTGTGGATTCGATCCCTAAGTACTACACCTAATCTCTCTTGGCAAGAGTATTGTTTTGTGTGTTAGGATTAAGGGTCAATTTGATAGTTGATTGTTTAGGATATTTATACCCTGCTAGAACATTAAACAACACACATGTCAGTCATACACACTGGAAAGGTATAACGAGAGTACTCAATTACTTGCGCTACACCAAATATTTTGGGCTTCACTATGGTAAAGAACAAGTAATTTTAGAAGGATACAATGACGCTAATTGGATATCACATTCTAAAAACTCAAAATCCACAAGTGGATACATTTTTACATTAGGAGGAGCAGCAATATCATGAAAATCTATCAAACAAACAGTGTTAGCCAGATCCACCATGGAATTTGAGTTTATAGCCTTAGATAAAACAGCAAAAGAAGCTGAATGGCTTAGAATTTTTTTGGAAGATATTCCTAGGTGGGAGAAACATGTGCCAGCTATACGCATACATTGTGATAATCAATCAGCTATAGCTCGGGCTCAGAATAATCTATACAATGGTAAATTTCGTCACATGAGAAGACGACATAAAACTATTAGACAACTTATCTCAAATGAAGTAATCACAATATACTATATCAAATCGGCTGAAAACCCTAGCGGATCCATTCACTAAAGGTTTGCCACGAGATATTGTTGCTAAATCATCAAAAGGAATGGGTTTAAAGCCTATAACAAACAAGGATGCTTGACTGCAACCCTACCTATCATGACTGGAGATCCCAAGACGTAGGTTTAAAGGAAAAAAAGTTAAACATAATCTACTAAAAGCACTTTGAGACAATATAGCCTCTTCCCAGTTCCTATGATGGTAAAAGTATTACTCAATACTTTTCATGGTCAATCACTTAATGAGTGTGAAATGAGGCCGTTTCTAGGAGAATGAATGCAAGACTATATTGTCTAAGTTTACTCAATAAAACCAGTAATAGTTCAAGGTCACAATGAACACAATGGAAAATTAAGTTCTACGTGAAAATGAATCTGCGTTATGCGTGTTGTCTCGGTCTACATACACACTGGTTGGTTATAGACATCATGTTCACCTCCTGGTAAAGTAAACCGGACAGATATTAACAATGCATGGTCCAAGGCTAAAAAATGCCACCAACTCAAACACAGTGAATTTTTGCAAACACTTTGGATAAGTCTGTCTAGTCTAGTCATGATTAGATTAAGTATAGTATCTAGAGTCAATCGAGTCTGCATTTGTCTGCATATGTTTAGAGTCATTTCTATTTATGTGGGGTATTGTTGGATCGAAAACAAAATGAATGGGCCAAAGTAAAGGCCCAAAAAGAAAAGTCATAATATGTGGAAAGTCCCACATCGGAGAAGTAAAAATGAGAGGAGTTGTTTATATATGTTCTAATGACAGCATGGTATAAACGGCTCAGCAAAAGAGAGGGCTCCCCACGCGCGCACCGTCGCTGCCGTCCGGCTGGCTCGGCTCGACGTGGACTTGGGCGTGGGCGTGGGTTTTGGGAAATGTGGCCCCAGGGCCACTAAAAGATGTTCTTTTTGGGCCCAATAAGCTCTATTTTTTTGGCCCAAACCAACATGAATTTCATTTTAAAACGACAAGTAGTTCGTCTAACAAATAAAAACCATCATGCAGTTTATTCCTCGTCAGATATTTAAAAGGATAAAAGGGAGTGAACGAGTCTTGGGGGATAAGTTTTTGTAACTTAAATTTCCCGAGATCTTTGCCAAATCCCCACTAACGAGCACACGTTGCAACAATTATTGGAAATCGCCTCTCGTCTACTCTTTAAATATCAGTCTCTCTTCTTCTTCATTTGATACTTTCTTTTCCACAACTAAACCAGAAAAATCTCCTAACGTAAGTCTAGAGACTGTTTCGTAGATTATTAGTTCGTAGGGACGTTCACGGGTGAAGCGTGAATCGTCTATCATGGTTGTATTATGGACCCTATTTCGTGCAAGTCTGTCTCACTACGGAGCAAATATTAAGAGTTAATTAAGAAAAGAAATTCGTCTAGACTCCATGGTTTATTTTCAGAAAACGTTTTCATATCGGTTTTCATTTTGTCTTTTAAATCGTATATTTCCTTAACATCGCATTATTCTATATCGTTTATATCAATTCGGTTTTCCGGCTTCTACAAGAAAGATTTCAATCCGGTGTGGAAAAAGAGAGACAAAGCCATACAATTAAATCCGATGATCAATCAAAGAAACCTTGTCATCTCCGGGAGTCACGTCCTAAAATGTACACATGTTTTTGTTGGAGACCGATCTGGTGATCAGGAAGTATTTTTTGGAGCTTATAACTAATACATTTCTCTGTAAGTAACATGACATGTCTCAGTGGACAGCTTATAACTAATGGAGTACTTGTATTTGTATCTCTATGAATTTATATCCCACGACTTTACCAGATATACTTTGTTTTCTCTGAATTTCGCAGGAAAGTCGACCGAGCAACAACACTCCGTTGAAGCAGAAAGTCTTTGGCAAGAAAGAAACTTTCAAAACCACTCAAAAGCAACCTACCCTTTGTTTTGTGTATACTTTTACTTTCTCATGTGATCTACTATCTTCTGGTATGTATTTTTTTATGTGTTGATGATGTACTTTCTACTGAACTCGGCTATGACAATAGCGGATAAGTGTTTTAATGGGAAGACTGTTTAGGCTAATACCCGTTTCTAGTAGACAAATCCTAAGCTCACCAGTCCAAAGCCTTTCTGACTATTACTGATGTATGATGTGAAGTAATATTTAACTCTTGTATGTTTTTCTTTTTTTATGGAAGAATAATTACATGTTTCTAGAAAAGAAAAATCCTCAAAGACGCAAACATGGAGAAGAAACCACAAGGTGCTCTTGTCAAAGAAGAAAAATCTAAAAACATTCTTGGCTTCAATGGTGAAAACTTGGGTTCAAAACATCAGCCAGCTCGAGTAAGTTCTTACTGAAGCATAACCATGATTGTTAATCATGTTTGTTTTTTCTTTTCTTTTTGTGACATACTAATTTCAACTGCAGCTGGAGAAGAACACAACTTCCAGGTAAAATGCTCTTAGAGGAACACCCACAACACTTGATAGACAGGATGCATCTGAAGATATGGTGAATTGCAAGAAGTAGAGAACTTCTTTATCTGAAAACAAAGTGCAGTCTCCAACTTGAGAGAACCTTTTTTCACCTGTCAAAAACAGTTACATCAGCATATAATCTGAAATTTTTGTGCATTTCCTCAGGGTTGCATCAGGTACAAAGAAGCAAGTGGCAAGCAAAAGAGCTATACACCATGGAGGAAACCTCAACGATGTATGGTGAATATCAGGAAGCTACACTCATCAACAAACATTTTGTTTCTGTTATTTCTTCAGGGAAAAAAGGACCTTTAACTGTCCCAAAGGGACCAAAATTCCATAGCGTTCATGTACCTAGTTGATGACGATCAGCACACTTCGGGAAAAGATCTGGAGACTTCACCAAAGTCTAACATCGATCAACACACGCCTAATGATATCGATCAACACCCACCTGATGCTATCGATCAACACCGCTGATCCGACATCGATCGACACCCATCGTTGGGCGAGCTGCCATGATACACATTTGAGCTGGGACCCATTGAGGAGAGAATGCGTAAGTCTGAGGCCTCACACCTTGCTGTCCTAGAACATCCAAAACCACCTGATATGTGTAGAAGAAGCTACTGGTTTTCACAAAAGAGTGAAAAGGATACATGACCCTGTGAGGTTTGTGGTTCTCAGCGTTGTTTTTGAGGTTGAATTTCCTATCCCACCAGATAGAAGTGTGCATCTGGGTCCCTACATTGGTGTTTTAGATGATCCTTTGTATGCAGTAGCTTCTCAGAGAGGATTGAAGTATAAAGTTGACCTTAACCAAGGACCATCTGTAGCAGTAGCGAACAACATCAACAAGTCGACATCGATCAACACTACCACTTCACCATCGATCGACACCCATCACGTATCAGAGCATAATGATTTTGAAGTGTGTCAAAATCTTTTTGATGGAGGCACCACCACACGATCAGACAAGTCTAGGGGAATGAAGAGGAAGACACTACAAGAAAACACCCCGATTCCTAGGGACATTTTCCTCGGAATGTCGTCGGAATCGCTTGATTCCGACGACATTCCGAACCAAAAGTCCCTCGGAAAAATTTCCTCGGAATCACAGTTTTCGTCGGAATTTCCTCGGAATTTTCCGAGGAAATTCCGACGGACCACAATTCCTAGGAATATTCCGAGGAAATTCCTAGGAACCAGATCCGTCGGGATATTCCAAGGACTACTAGCCCTCGGAAATTCCGAGGAAAGTCTTTCCTCGGAATATTCCGACGGATCTGGTTCCTAGGAATATACCTAGGAAATTCCGAGGAACAGTATCCCTCAGAATATTCCTAGGAATGATATTCCTAGGAATATTCGTAATATTTAATTATTTTTAAAATAATATAAATTTATTTTTTTTAAATTAAAATTCAAAAATAAAATTAAAATTTTTTAAATTGAAAAATTGAAATTTAAATAAAAACATAATATAGATAATGTTAAAAAGTAATATTCGAAATAGAAAATCAAAAACAGAAATTGAAAACATAAAGAAGAAATAAAAAGAACTACTCGTCGTCCTCGTCGTCCTCGTCGTCCTCGTCGTTGAAGTTATGATCTGGGAATTTCCTCATGAACGCCTCCATCATCCTCTCAGTCCGCCTCTTTTCTGTCTTACTAGCAGCCTCTTGAGCCACCATCTTCGCCTCCAACATAGCGATGCGGTCATCCTTATCCTTCAGTTGATCCATCAACATAGGATCAACTGGCACCTGGGATGTAGAAGGAATCGGCTTGGATCGACGACCCAAACCGACCAAACGTCCCTTCATCTTTGGAATCGCCTGAAAAAGAAAATTTAAAATTATAATCATAGAAAAAAGATTATAAAATATATAAATGAATTAAATATTTAGAAAATATCTTACCGATACAAGAAGCTCGTCGATTTGAACTTTGGAGAGGGCAGTCGATGCAGTGGATGTGGAGTCGAGATCGGCCTGGATCTGGGAGAGACGGGCCTCTTGGTCTTCCTTCATACTGTCCACCAGGGAGACCACTTCCTTCGCAAGACCGTCATCAATCTGGCCCGTCGTCATGTTGGTGTGGATACAAATGAAAATAAAGATTTAAAATTATTATAAAAACACAAAAATAGTTTCATAATTAAAAAAATATTTATAAATTATAAAAGTGGTTAAAATAATTAGTAAATTACTTTTAAACTTACTTATAAATTATAAATTATAAAAATATTTATAAATTATAAAAATATTTATAAATTATAAAAATGGCTAAAATAATTATTAAATTACTTTTAAACTTACTTATAAATTATTAAAATATTTATAAATTATGAAAATGGTTAAAATAATTAGTAAATTACTTTTAAACTTACTTATAAATTATAAATTATAAAAATATTTATAAATTATAAAAATGGCTAAAATAATTATTAAATTACTTTTAAACTTACTTATAAATTATAAAAATTATTTTAATAATTATAAAAATCCAAATATATATTTTAATATCAAAAACATTTTGGTAAATGCAAAATTGAATTTTAAAAACAAAATCAAATTCCCTAAAACCCTAATCAAAATCAAATTCACTAAAACCTAATCAAAATCAAATTCCCTAAAACCCTAATCTAAATTAATAACCCTAAAACCTAACAATCTAACAATCCTAACAATCTAATAAACCTAACAATCTAAATCTAACAATCTAATCTCAATCCTAACAATCTAAATTCCATAAAAACCTAAGAAAATCGGATCTAGAACTTACATGGGGACTATAGGAACGGATTTAGAGGTGGATTTGGAGGGGATTCGCCGGAAAATCGCAAGGGGGGAGAGAAATCGCCGGAAAATCGCAAGAGAGGAAGAGAGAAAGAGAGAATGGGGAAGAAGAAGAACAGTCTCGGGTTTAAAACCCGAGATTTCCTACGGAAAATGAATCCGTCGGAATTCCGTAGGAATCCTCAATATTCGACTTTTCGCGAAAATTTTGGCGGTTTGGTTTCCCGGGTACTAAACATTTCCGACGGAATATAGAATTCCGTCGGAATTCCGTCGGAATTCTCGAGAATCAGAGAATATTCTCTGCATGTGTTCCTATTGGTGAGACTGTGCCTCGGAATTTCCTAGGAATATTCCTAGGAAATTCCTAGGAAATTCCGAGGAACCATAGTTTAGGGTTTCAAAATCCAAAATTTAAAACTTTAGACCATTTCTTGAACAATTTAGCAGTTTTTTCCTACGGTAACATTGACAATAGATGGCAAATAAACGTTGAAATTACAAAATTATTGAAATGAGTGCAAGTATTGTCGTTTCTGTTCATTAAAGTGTATAAGTGTTTATCTTGTTGTTTGGGGATCTCGTTGATACAATTGGAAAAGTGTCTATTAATTGGTACAACACCAATGTATTGTCCCATAATCAATCCAAGACACTTAATAAGGCTTATGAAAGTCTTGTGGTAATCGTAAATTGGTGTTTTCGATTCTAAATCATCATTCCCTCGGAATTGCCTAGGAATATTCCTAGGAAATTCCGACGAAAACTATCAGCTCGTCGGAATTTCCTAGGAAAATTCCTAGGGAATTCCGAGGGAATTAAACCCTACGATCAAACCACTAAATCCGATTTTTACAAGGCAAAATTTCTGACAATTCCCACGAAATACCTAGGAAATTCCGACGGAAATTGTATTCCTCGGAATTTCCTAGGAAAATTCCGACGGAAATTGTATTCCTCGGAATTTCCTAGGTATATTCCGAGGAAATTCTGAGGAAACACATAAATTGCGTTTCCTCGGAATTTCCTCGGAATAGCATCGGAATATTCCGAGGAATACAATTTCCGTCGGAATTTCCCTCAGTATTGCGTTGTTTTCTTGTAGTGAGAATTGGAAGAAGATAAAAAGGATCAAGGGTGGTCCTCAGTTATCATTGATTCCTCACATCTCAGATGGTGTCAAGAAATCCAGAGTGCACAGAAGATGCTTCTCACAGAAATTTGCAAAGCTTCAAACACTCCTTATGCTGAGATGAGACAAAGGAGAAGAGTCTATGGAGGAGGCTTTCAGAAAAGCATGATAAAGCTTTAGTGAGTAGACATTGAGACTTATTTTGGAGCAAGTTCTCATTCTCATCCGGACTGAATCAGATCTCCAGAAGTCAAGCTAATGACTGAAAATAAACACTGAATGGGAGGCAACCCACTGTTAGGTTTGTTTTAAATTTTGTTTTATTTTCATTTATTACTGACTTTTTGTGTTTTAATTGGATCTCAGGAAGACAAGTTTTCAAAAGAATCAATGATGACTAGCTAGCATCGATCGACAGAGCATCACAATTATCGATCGCCACTTAATTGTGTTGATCGACACTCACATCAATGGCAGGTATACTCGCGAAACCTTGTTAAATTTATTACTTATGGTTTATTTTCTCACCAGTCGTAGACTGTATAACATTGGGGACAATGTTGTTTTAGTCTGGGGGAGGTTCTACTAACATTGTGATTTATTTTGAGTCTTTGAAAAAAATAGAGATTCAAGGAGACAATTGCTCTAAACATCGACCGATGAGACCATGTCAATATCGATCGATAGTATGACACCAGAAACTATTGATTTCCACTTTATTGTGTCGACCGATACTAACATCAGCGAGCAACTTATTAAATGTTTTAAAAAAAGTTTTTATAGAGTCAAGAAGGAGATTATGATCAGATTCATATTTTTACTTATTCACTAACCACTCTATAGCACCATTCTTAGACTTGTTGATTGGAGAGAGTACTAGGGATACCAAAGTGGCTCATCCTGCCACTTATATCACACTTGCTTAGAAATTTTGAAGGAAGCGAAGCTGACCTCCAACCCCATTATTCTAATTCAGAAATGAATGATCATACACTCTGGAAGCGAGGGATATGTACATTACCAATGACCCGACTATTCGCCTATGATTTTTCAAAAGAAAGAAAAAAAATCGAAAAGAAGATGATAAGATGGACTGCATCAGCATAATTGATCATTAGATTTGAAATATAAAAAGATTTAGAGTCCTTTCAGGTTCGGGAACGTTTTGGAGAACTTTGGTGATTCTGAAGCTTTTTGAGATGTAGAACTGCACAAACGCGTCAGATGTTTAGCTATGGATGAAGATATTTACACCGTTAGATTGAGCCCATATTTTGACAAAAGATAGATCTTTGAGTTAGATTTTCAATGCCACCGTTTTGAGGTCAATCAGAATCCTGTATCAGACGTTATGCATGTTTTACTGAAGAGTGGTCAGTCGGCCTCGCGAGAGGAAGCTGTCGAGGAGATGAAGGAACATAGATCGACAACACAACCTTGGTGTCGATCTACGGTGATGCCAGAACTCGGTCAGAGTTTATGTCAAGACCGACTTAATCCAGAAGCTACCACAAATTACAAGAATACCTATGGACGACCTATAACCTTATTTATATGTTTTCTAAGCCATCGTTGACGGCTATGCTTTCTACGCTTTCTTTTATTCATAACTATATGTTACGAGAGAAGAGAAAAAATCCTTCAGAGTCCTCTTGGAACTCCTTTGGTTTCTTTATTGGTTTTATTATATTTATATCCATTCATTCTATGATTTCTGTGACAATTATCATGTTTGAGTAGATCCCCTGTTAGATTTAGGGTTCTTAATGGTACTGATGAATAAGTCCCGAAATAGATGAAAAAGATTTAGGGTTCTTAATGGTACTGAACTTAGGACATGAACAACTACGAGAGTAGGTTCTGTGCCAAAATTTATTTCATTGAGCTAGGTTATTAGATACATGCGAGAGCTGTTTAATTGACATAGTGGATGAACTTCATGTCCGATCAACGGCGATCGACACTAGGCCTTAGCCTTCGATCGACGGTACACTTCTCTGTCTGCATAGAGAGTTAGGACAAGAGAGGGTCAGAAAAGTTAATACAATTGTTCTCGCATATTAGTAATTCCCTTCATCCTATCCATTATAATTCATTTACCAGAAACCTTAGATCTATCGCTTTTCCATATTTGCATATACTTAGTAATTTAGATTTTTTCCTATTTTTGATAGATTTACAATTAAAACTTTTATATATAGTTTGCCTAGTTTAACAATTAGAATTATATTAAATCTATTGTGTACCGTCGCTCTATGTGGATTCAATCCCTAAGTATTGCAATTTGACATATCTTGGCAAGAGTAGTTCATATTGTTAATTTAATAGATTGCATAATTAAGAATATAAACCTTAACATGCACGCTGTCAAATACCAAAGGCTAACATACGGCCCTCTAGTTGTCAGGACAATGCCAACCCCTCGTCACAACAACAATTCTGCATATACAATCAATACGTCGGGAATGGGATGCCGGATTGTAAACGCTTGAAGAAACTCCTCCTCGGAAAATACTAAAGAGGCGAAATCAAAATAAAAAGCACTGATCTACTGGAACCCAACAATTACTCTCTATGGATTTTGCAGCAACATCACCAACCAGGAGGCTCCAGTCGGCTAGTTAGCCCACATATAAAGAAAAGAAGACGCAAAGAGGAACTCAATTCCCAACCGCACCTTAGGAGAAGAATAAACGTAATCATGGGACGACTCGCATCATGAAACGACTCTGGTCAGATCTATCTACACCTATCAGAGGAAGGGCGATGCTACGAACCGCTGGAACGCCAATGCCCAGAGAGATCCAAAAAATATCAGAACCCCTACCAAAAGTTGGTGCGATGACTTTTGAAGCGTCAGACTCGAACGGCGTTAAGTTCCCGCAAAATGACCCCTTGGTCATCGAGATAATGATCGCAGCCTACGAAGTTTCGAGGGTATTGGAAGACACCAGATGATCGGTTAATCTAATCTTCAGGGAAACTCTGCAGAATATGGAATTCCAAGGGTACAAACATAAGCCGCGGATACGACCGTTGACGAGCTTCGCCGAGAAACAATTATGTCGATAGGGTCGATAAAATTGCATGTTCACGTCGGAGGACTCACAAAAATTGAAACGTTTAAGATCATAGACAAACCGGCAGTATAAAACATCATCTTAGGAGCCTCGTGGCTTCACGCTATGGAGGCAGTTCCGTCCAAGTATCGTCAATGCCTAAAGTTCCCAACAGCGGTCGAAACCTACACTCTGCGAGGAAAACAAGGCGCCACACTGCTTGCTCAATGAAAGAACCCGACAGAGGAGAAGTTATAGAAACGTGTTACACAATCATAAGAAGAGACACCACAAACCGAGAAGCAGTGAAAAGAACCTCCAAGGGAAGCGATCGAGCAAGTCAAAATCGATCCCCGTCATCCACAACAATGTGTCGGTATAGTCAGTGAAATAGATCCCGCCAAACGGTCCAAGATAGTCGCTTTTTCTTAGAAAAAATGTGTCAACATTCTCCTGGAAAGCGACCGATATGACGGGAATAGACCCTAGGATCGTTTTCCACGAACTGAACATTGACCTAATCTAAAAGCCGATCAAGCAGAAACGAAGGAAGGTAGGATTGGAACGCACCGCAGTGGTCAATGCCAAGGCAGAGTGCCTTAGTAATTCTGGGTCAATCACGGAAGTCAAATATCCCGAGTGGCCCGCTAAGCCCGTGGTGGTCAAAAAGACGAACAGCTCCTGGAGAGTGTGCGTGGATTTCACTGACCTCAACAAAGCTTGCCCAAAAGATAGCTTCCCCTTAGCACATATTGAACGCATCGTAGAAATGAGTAACTCTCTTTCATGGACGCCTTCGCCGGATACAATCAAATATCAATGAATCCGGAGGACCGAGAGAAGACATTGTTCATAACGTACGGATAGGGGAAACTATTGCTACAAGGGCATGCCATTGGGCCTCAAAAATGTTGGAGCGACATACCAACGACTGGTCAACGAAATGTTCTTAGAACAAATGGGGACACGATGGAGGTATACATCGACGACATGCTAGTAAAATCGTTCAGAGCCGAGAGTCACGTCGACGATCTGCAGCGGTGTTTTGCTGTTTTGAACAAATACGACATGAAATTGAACCCAGAAAAATGTACCTTCGCAGTAACATCGAGACAATTCTTGGGTTACATCGTAACAAAAAGAGAAATTGAAGCAAACCCAAGGAAGATCGCTGCCATCTTGTAGTTACCATCACCAAAAAAACACAAGAGAGGTCCAGTGACTGACAGGAAGTATCGCGGAGTTCAATAGATTCATCTCAAGATCGATTGACAAGTGCCTTCCTTTCTACCAACTGCTCCGAGAAAATATGCGTTTCATCTGGGACGAATTCTACAAGAAAGCCTTTGTCTAGCTCAAGGAATACTTAACCACACCGTCTTTCCTCGCGAAACCAGAGGAAGGAGAGAAATTATACTTATACGTTTCAGTCACTGTATCGACAGTGAGCATAGTCTTATGTTCCTAATGTTCACATGAATCTAATATATGTCTATCGGTTATGCAACACTAATAATGTCTCGGTTGAATTTTTCCCTCCCTCTTTTCAGGTGAAGGATCTCAGCATGGGGGTTCCACTTCTTCAAGGCATAACTAGGCAAGAGTTGTATGAATGGCCGATGTCAGCAGTTCAGGCAGCCGCGATGCTCACTTCATCAAGATCAAAGGCGACCTCGTCTCCTTGGCACTCAAGACTTGGCCATCCTCATACCTCTGTTATAAACTCTACTATTTCCAAGTTTTCTGCCTTTGTTGCATTGTTTTGAGATAAACTTTTCTTGTGTCGATTACCTTTTGAATAAAAGCCACAAACAACCATTTTCTCAGTCAACAATAGTCTCAACCAAACCACTTGAATACATCTTCTCAGACCTATGGTCTTCTCCTATTCCCTCCACCGAAAACCAGAAATATTACCGTCTATTTGTTGACCATTACAAAAGATATTCATGGCTATATCCTCTGAAACAAAAATCTCAAGACAGAGAGATCTTTCAAACATTCAAACGTCTAGTAGAAAACAGATTCAATACCAACGTAGGGACCCTATACTCTGATAATAGATGAAAATATGTAGCATTACGCTAGTACCTGGCTCAAAACGGCATTACTCTTCTGTCGTCACCTCCCCATAAGCCAGAACATAACAGCTTGTTTGAAAGGAAGCACCACCACATAATAGAGACATGCCTGACACTTCTTTCTACAGATTCAGTCCCTAAATCGTATTATTCGTATGCGTTCTAGACTGAAGTTTAGCTCATCAATAGGATGCCTAGACCAACTCTCTCGCAACAATCTGTAGACACGAATTTAATATATCTATCGTAGGTATACGTAATTCGATCAATTTTGTCTTAACACTCAATTAGTCAATACGATTCTTCTCTATACAAATATCTAGATATTCGGTGTCTAGATTTCCATAAATTTAATATTTTACTAGATATCAGTTTTGATTTGTACATATAAAATGAAATAAATAAATAAATCCAAGTTAATATAAATAACAATATTTTATTACAAATGGAAAATTATTTACTTTTAAAATTTTAATAACTAAACTAATCAAGTTAACAAATAAATATTTTAAAACTTAATTAAATAGGATAATTATAATTATATATAATAATATATATCCCTATATAACAGATTAAATCTGATATTCATTTCTAAAAATTTTAGTATATATTATTTACTTCATTTTGAGAATACTAGATAATAGTATTTGCTTTGTTCTTAATGTTACAAAACTTTTATTTTTTTGCTGGGATCATAATGAATAACAAATCAAATCAAATTTTATAGACATTTTCTCAGCCTAATAAAAATCAAATAAGAAACACATCCAATGTTTTGTTAAAGATGGAAAATAGTCAAACCATCTTCATTTACAATTATAATATTTTGGACTCGTTCTCATTTACACTTGTCATATTTTGAAAAATACTATTAGAGATATTTTGTATTTGATTGCTAATATGGTTGTTAGTATTGGTTAAGATATAATAAATTATCTAAATATATTTGAGAGTATTTAATAAAAACCGGCTACATTAAGATATGATATATTTTGGTGAGTCAAGATCAAAATCAAATAAGAAACACATCCAATCTTCATTTACAGTTCTCATATTTTGTACTCATTCTCCTATTTCAGTTACTTATTATCTAACTTTAAATATTTTTTAAATCTATATATATATACACCTTGATCATATTCTTCGAAAGCTCAATAATAATAGTCCATCTAAAAATAAAAAAGATATTATTTACATAAAAACTGAACATATATATAAAAATTATAATATTTCTTGCATAAAAATTGTTAACCAATGACATGTGTTTATTGTACTAGCAGGGTATGAATATCCTAAAGAATTAACTAATCAAATTAATCCTAATCTTATCACAAAAATAATACTCTTGCCAAGAGAGATCAAGTGTAATACTTAGGGATCGAATCTACAGAGAGCAATGACACACAATAGATTTCTTATTTCTAAAGACTAAGTTAGGTATATATATATATATTAGTAGCAAACAATCAGTTTAAGGAGATATTCCTTATCAGGAGGGATAAATGCAATATGGAATATGATAATAATGTAAATATGAAAATATGTTATTAAACTAACTAGATGCAAATGTAAGTATGCTAGACCTAGGGTGTCAAGTTTAAGGGATTATAGGGAATAGGAAACACGAAAATATAAATATTATAGAACTCAAATATTAACTATTCTGATCCTTTGAACTCCAACTCTCGTATGCGAGCAAAAGGAAAGATCATTGATCGACGGCTAAGGACTAGTGTCGATCGATGGTGAAATCAGAAGAAAGTGTGAACGAGATTTTATATGTTCAGCAAGCTAGTTAGACCAGCTCTCGTATGCGCCTAACAACCTATTTAAATGGAGTATGTACTGGCACATAACCTACTCTCGTAGTCGTCCATGTCCTACTTTCGAGATCCTAGTTAGCTACTCTAGAATGCAATCATTAAGCACAACTCAATTGATGGATATTAACCTAACCTAGCAATCATATGTTTGGGCTAATCTATGATTGTTATCATTCAACCCTAAATCTAGTTGATGACTACTTAAACATAATTAAAGCAAGAACAATAGTCTGAATGTAATGCATAGATAAAATACTGGGGTTCCAATATAAATCTCTTTAAGGAGTTATGAATCTTCTCCCCTAAAACTAGTAATAAATAGGCTATATAAACCAACTACATTATTCTAGGGTTTGGGTTTACCTGAACTAAATCCGAATTCAAATGAAAACCTGAAAAACTTCAAAACACTCATATTAAACTCAAATTCAATCCCAAATTATCAATAATACTAAGTAACTAAAATACTTAATTCAATGTCTACTTTTGATATTTGGTCACATATTGAAGTTCTTATGTTTTGACAATCTACTATATTAATTTATAGTCCTATTTTTTTATCAACTATAAATAAATCTTAGTAAAACCATTTGATTATACTTAATATAACATAATGAGTATTTTTAATATAATAGATTTATTGAGGAAAAAGAGATTTAAATTTTGTTTTCAGTTATAACAAAATCTGTTGAAAAAGTCTAACAAAATCTACTTTTTGATACTATTTGGAAACGTGAATAACTGTATAAATGAGAATTGTTTGGAAACATGGATATAAGTATAAAAAGAACTATAGTTTATTTTTAGTAATTTCATTAATATAAATACAATAAAAAAATTTCCATATGTCTCGGTTTAATAATTTTCATTAATTATATTAGCTTAGTAGTATATTACATCATTAATTATATTATCATAATAATAATAATGAATTTTTTTATTTATTAATTAATCAACATTAATTTGTGAAAATTATAAAAAATAAAAAATGTAAAATAGCTGAGTTTTTCATATGGTTAAACGTTCGTTTTCGTTTATTTTAATTTCAATTGGTTGAAAATTACGTAGCCAAAAACATAATTCAAAATATATGTTTTTGTGAATAGAATAATAACTTAAATCAAAATAATAAAAATGTATTACATTTATTGTCACTTAATATTTCACTCCATATTTTATTTTACTAAATAAAACAAATCTTTCTATTTCACTTAATTTAGCCAAACACATAGAAAAAGTCATTTCTATTAGTTTATAAAATTAGTTGGGCATGAACATTGGCTATCTAGGCACAATTTTTCCTTTTGGGTTCCATTTTGTTTGTTTTGAAATTAAGCATCACTTGAATATTATAAATTTATGTGTGGTTTTTGAGTTGAATCCTTCTGGGTCTGGAAGAATTCAGTTTTGATGTATAGGAACCTATAAAATATCTAAACATCAAATGTCTCTGAAACGGATTCGAATATTTGTACCAAAAATAACCATATTAACCGACTCGGTCCTGATTTTTTGAATACAATTAGTTATATTACGACACATCTAAAATATACAACACTAATTATGAAAAACAAATAATAATGTATAAAAATGTAAGAACCAAAACTTGTGCGGGTGCGCAGGTCAATCTCTTGTTATATTTAAAGTTGATTATGAATAAATTTGCTCATGAAACTTAAACAATGTTGCTTTATTTAGAAGTTCAAATAATGTTTCTTACATTGATATAGTTGTTAGTTGGTAATTTTAACTTGTTTGTGTTTAACTTTCTTTTAGCTATCAGTTCTGAATTGTTATACTTTTGTTCATGAAATTGTTTAAATTTACCAAGTTTTATGAACCAAAATGTGTACTTTCGAGCCACAAATAAGAATTTAGGTAATCAAAAATCGATTTAAAACTAGTTAACTGAGTTTACTGTATGTTGTTCTATCCCAACCAAACTCAAATAAACCGAATCGAACCAAAAGTGAATTTTAAGAATATCTGAATATGACTAAGTTTCATATCAATAGAGAACCATAACCTTATGAAGCTAATCTGAATCCAATTAGATAACGGAATACTCATAACTGATCTTGCACTCTCAAAATGTATGTTAAAGTCTAGTATAAATTATTTCAAAGAAAAAAATCTGGTTTACAATGTTGTGACTTTCTTTTAAACTAGGCTTTAAAACATGGAAGAAAAATCTAAAAGATCAACTATCCTCTTGCCATAGCTCATTCACATGAACTATTTCCCAACCTTTCAAGTGTCAGATATTTTGCTGTCAACTAGCTTGTCATTGGACTGAATGATGTGCCTCTGATTTTATGGAATCTTCCATGTTTTCTCCCATTATTCTCGCGCAAATTGAGTGGACTGTTAAACACATACAAAACGAGAAAGAAAATGATATAGTCTTGAAATGTATCTACCAAAATGTACATATGGTCCATAAAATTGTATAGTCTGAACGAAAGAAGCCGAGAGACAAGACCTTCCATTGCTCTGAAAAACTGGAAAAAGAATGGGAAATTGTATTGATAACCATAAAAACAATAATTCACCGTATAACTATATCAAAGGCATGACTAGAATATAATAAATATATTACGTAATATTACTGTGTTTACCTCTAATCAATCACATTCATAATCATTTTTTCATTTTCCAATTTCATTTTTTTTCTAATTTCCCCTCTCACTTGATCTATATTTTCTTTACCAATATAATTCAGCCAAATGATATTATGTAGAAAATATAAAAAACAATTCATATGCTGTATTTTAATTTTTAAGGTAATAAAAATTCTTTCAATTTTTTTTCATTCTATTCTATATTACTTTTATAAAATAACACGTGTTTATTTTGACCACTGATCCACTTATTTTTAAGTTTTCTATCGTCCTTGTTTTTATTTTTCTTTCTATTTTTAGTTGATTATATTTGTATCAATATTTCATATTTACATATTTTTATTTTTTAGATTTATTAAATTCCTCTCCTCCATGCCTCATTATTTTAAATTTATAAATAGTCGCATATTTATTACAAATAGGTAAGTAACTTTGAAATGATATATATATATATATCATAACATATCCTTATTTACATGTAAATAATAAGCCGATTATAAAAACATATATACTATTCTATATACAGTAAATAATTTGATTTACTGTAGATTTTATATTCTATTTAGATATTTCATATAATAAATGAATTTGGTTTTAGATTTACTCGTCTATATTAACATATTTACATAGCATAGTTTGACTTATAATATTATTAGCAAGCTACTCAATTTCATGTATCTTTAAACTGCATCCATTATTCAGGTTTTTTAAGTAAATAATAATTGTATTCATTATTCAGATTTTATTTCTTAACAACATTCATGAATCTAATAAAATAATTAAATTTTAGAAAAATCTATTTGTGTTTGTTTGAGTATTTGTTCTGTGTGTATTTATAAACTTTTATGATTTTCTATAGTGTAGCTATATTCTATACACATTTAGAAAAAAATAAAATAAGTTGCATAAGAGAGAAGAGCAATTTCAAAAATTATTCTTTTACAAAACAAACATGGTTACATGTTATAGTGACTAAGTCCTATGGTTATATTCTTTATTTTTTTTTTCATTTTGGTTGTCAACAAAATTTACCCTAAAAGTATATGTGATCTTTTGTTTCCATTGTGTCATGTCCCCGTCTCGAGTACTTCACATAGTGCCATTTTGTTTCAAAGAAATATGAATGGGTTGGTTTTTATAATGAGGAATGATCGTGAACAAGCTTTGATGAAGGGAATGATCAGAAGAATTAGTTAAGGCCGAGAAGTGGACCGAATGACTTATCCAGCTGATCTACCAGCTGAAACAGCTGGACTACTAGTTGACCCAGCTGAACCAGTTGGTAGAGGGCTTGATGAGCTGGTCGGGTACTGACCAGATGAATGGAATGACCAGCTAGGTAGGAATTAGGTGGTTATGATTCCTTGGTTAAGGCTACACGTGGATAAGGTCAAGTAACCATTTAAGAGACAAGGGGATGTATTCTTGACTGTCCATTGATATGGATATATAAGAATAAATGGGAAGAGATGCTACGAAAAGATGTGTCCTTTCAGATGAGCGAAAAGCCAAATTTAGTTTCCTATATATATGAGGGACGACCATGGACCATGACATCACTCCCAGACAAAAAATCGTGTCCAAAGGGGTAAATATACTCCAAGGATAGAAGGCAACATATTCAAGTCATAAGGGCAGTTTGGGTCATGGAGAGTATGGTTTGGCCATACAAGGCTGTGGATTGTGTGAGTAACTAAGGCCAATAGGAAGGCCAGTCTAAGTAGTAAATAGGCGAAAGGGACACATGGACCAAAGGCTCTTGGACTGAAGATGGATAGCCAAATCAATAAAGGCTAGAGTGGTTGTAAGCAGTCACTCTCTCTCTTTCTTTACATTGATCAGTTTCATATGATAGTTTAGTTAGCCATGTGATTAAGTCCAAGAACGTGGCATCATGGTTGGTTACGATGATCGTGGACCATATCCAAAAGGTTGGTTGTGATAGATGCTGTCCATACCGATAGGCTGAATGCAGCTAGTAAGTTCTTTAGATTGTGATGGGGATTTAGGTCTGATTAGAATTAGGCTTAATCAAAAATTATAGAACCGTTGAGTAGTTATGTTAGGGGAATGTCTCGTCACCAAAGAGGTAGGAATGTGTCATCATTGAAGTGGTACGAAATGTCGTAACTCAAGAGGTATGAATGTGTCATGATCCATTGGGTGCAAACAAGTCGTGACCGATATGGTACAAACAGGTCATGACCGAAAATGTGGAAACGGCTCCTGACTGAAGATGTGTGAAAAGGTCATGACCGAAGGGGTGGGAACGGCTCCTAGCCGAAGAAACTGCCTTAAGCAGTTCTCCTCTAGCCTAACCGACTAACCAAGTCAAGGTAGTGACTTAAACCAAATCCTTGGTAGGAGACAATACACACGTAATTGTAAATACTTCTAGGATTTGTTCTGTTTACATTTACTTTTAGTTTTTTTTTTGAGTTTTAGGTTAAAAATAAGAAAAATAGATACTTCAAAAAAATATGGTTTGCATAAATGGAGCATCTTGGCCTTTGTTAGGAGCGGCCGCTCCAGGCGAAGATCTACGATGGAGCACCCAAAGATTTTAGCAGAGATACTATCCATTCATGTAAGTATCTCTGCTAAAAGATCTATTTATTTCTCTTTCTCTCTTCTTATTCGTCTTCCCCATGAGCTCCTCATGTTATGGGTCTCGTCGAAGCCAAACAGCTTTGAGTGTCTTATATCAGTTCAGTGGATCAACTAGTTGATTCTTTGACAAAGCCCCTTCCACGATTTCGGTTTCAAGATTGGACTAACTGCAAGACTTCCATCGTAAGGGGGCGTATTGCATATACAGATAATCACCTGTATAGATTTGTGATTATCTCTAGAATAATACAGTCTTATCTATTAGATCTTCTTCAGTGTATAGATACACCTTTGCATAATGTGAATAGTACTTATCAATTCGTAATCTCTACCTTATGTTCTTGTTATATATGTCGACTTGTGGTGAGAAGCGGAGGAGAATCAGGGAGTTGACATAACTAGTCCAAAAGAGATTCAGACTTTTCCAGTGAAGTGTTGAGCTTTACACTGTAAAGGTTGAAAATGGAGGTCTCTGTAGCATTGCGCAGACAGGCTCTCTCCGCTACAAGCTTCATAGTGGTTTTGCTGGTCGTGGATATGTCCCTTTTTGCATCATTTTGTGTAGTTTCAATAAGATTTGTATTTGTATGGGGCTTAGTCTTAGACTATGTGCTAATGCAGATAAGCTAAAGAGAGGAAGCATTTTAATGTCTTTTTCAATCTGTATGTATTGAATCTTGAAACATAGTGTACTAGTTAACGTATTTCACTGCTGATTCAGTATAACAAGCATTCATAATGTTACAGATTGGAGATTTCTATTTGAATAGTTCTTTGACTGTGTATTAATGTAGTTAATTAATCTAAACTAGAGAAATAATTCTTACTCAATTTTTATTGTGTTGCATGTGTCGTAAAGCCCTAGTATAATTGATGGTAAACAATACAATATTATTTATTTATGTGGTATATAATTAAAATTAAATGATATTGACATAGATATATATTATATTTTGATATAAATATTTATTAATTGATGCTTTGTACTCATAAGATTTTATTAACAATTTTATATTTGCTGTAAAAAATATTAATTTTATTAATATGAATATTTATTAATTGAGGCTTCTTACTTAATGAAAATTTTGAAATTAACATATTTATATATTACATATATTAAATGAGATTTCATATAATAATTTAAAAAATATTAAAATATAGCATATAAGAAAAAAACTATTTTTTCTATATGTGTAATGTGATTGTTTAATTTATTTAAAAATATAAAAGTAAACAAAAATGATGGAGGATAAAAAAACTGTTAGCAAATCTTTTATTATTGAGAATCATTAATTATTAACTATATTAGGTAATTTCGTTACTTTAAGGAAAGACCGGACAATATTCTTTTAATGTTAATAATGTTAATATATATGAGATGTCCAATGGCATAAAATGTAATTAATAGTCTAAGTAACATGTTTATATTAAATGAGATTTCATATTCAATGAAATTAACATGTTTATATTAAATGAGATTTCATATTCAATGTGGATTTAATAGTCTGAGTAATTTATAATCATTTAAAAAACATTAAAATATAGCATATAAGAAAAAAACCATTTTCTTCTATATGTGTAATGTGGTTGTTTAATTTATTTAAAAATATAAAATTAAACAAAAATGATGGAGGATAAAAAAATTGTTAGCAAATCTTTTATTATTCAGAATCATTAATTATTAATTATATTAGGTAATTTCGTAACTTTTATTTAAGGAAAGACCAGACAATATTCTTTTAATGTTAATAATGTTAGTATATAAGGGATGTCCAATGGCATAAAATGTAATTAATATAGTAAGAGATGTGTTTTTGAATGAAATATATGAAAAACTTTCTTGTGATGACACATCAACATAATGACAATCTTTTAAGTATATTACAATTTAAAGGTTACTTATTAAAAATGTTTTTTTAATATATGGGGGATTCTAAAACATAATATCTTATTCAATTTATATGTTTATTATGAGTTGGTTCATGGAAGTAATCCCTTGTATATTCGAAGTGATTGACAA
The DNA here is from genome assembly GCA_905132885.1 of Moricandia moricandioides. Taxonomy (NCBI): domain Eukaryota; kingdom Viridiplantae; phylum Streptophyta; class Magnoliopsida; order Brassicales; family Brassicaceae; genus Moricandia; species Moricandia moricandioides. The sequence goes on along the minus strand of CAJHQQ010000198.1, from coordinate 223,208 downwards.
GTGCTTTGCGTGCTTTCTACAACCATTTTTCTTTCTATAACTATATTAACTTGCTGTTGACCCCAAAAAAAAGCCTATATTAACTTGCTGTTGACCCCAAAAAAAACCTATATTAACTTGCCAATCATACTTTCAGAATTTAATTTTAAGCTACAGCCCAAACACTAAAAAAGGAAAGATGTTAGCTTTAGAAATCAATTATGTTAGTGCTTTATGAAGCGATTGGTTGGACTGTAGCTATAGAAAATTTTACTGTAGAATTTAGTAAAAAATTCTTTTGTTATAGTTGTATATATTGCAACGTTAAAAATTAAATGAGAAAAACAATAATAAAGAAAAACATTCATGAGCAACTTCGCTCTCAAATAAGATGTTCAGTTGTAGTACTTAGGAACCAAATCTACAAAGAGTATGTGTATACAATAGATTTATAGATATGTAGATTTAGCTAAACAAGTAGCTAACTAGCAAAAAGTTGATTAGATGGTTGTAAAACAATATGAGAAAATAATTAGATGTAGGTTTCATGTAATCAGGATTGTAAAGATATAGAAGGTAAAGGTGTGTGTGATATTCTAGTACTCGAACTCTAGTGTATATATGTCCAATTGCCGCATGTGAGTTTAATAATTATCTAAGTCCAATATTCTAGTTCTCTTTAATGAACACGAAATGAGTAGTCAATCGATTGTCGGCGCTAAGCATCGATCAACGGCTACCTTAATCGGGTTTATTGTCCTATTTGATTGGTTCACTAACTTCTTAGCTCAAAAAATCAATTCAGGTGAGGACCTACTGTCATAGTTGTCTACAATCCCAAGATCATGATTCTAGTTAGTTACTCTAGAACACAAGCATTAATAGCAATTCAGTTGATGGATATCTTTATCACCTTAGCAATTCTATAGTTTTGGCTAATCTTAACCCTCATTAACCCTAAATATAGAAAGAGAACTACTCAAATATGATCAAGCAAAACATTATAATAATCTAAATAGAAATCATGAAATATAATAAGGAATAAGAAACAATGGAGTTCCAATACAAATCTTTGAAGGAGTCGTCGACTTCTATCCAAATCAAACTAAAAGCTTCTAAGTATGGAATATGTTATGAAAAGTAATGAAGGTGGTGGTGTTGGGTGGTGTGTTGCCCAAACAACGGCAAAACACCTAATACAAAGTATAAAGTCGCCCAGGGGTAATCCTGTAAATATGAGGAACTTCTGGGCTTTCAAACAATTCGGCCATCTCGCGCTTCATTGTCGATTGATGACAACAAAGTGTTGTCAATCGACATTCTTCGTAAATATTAACTTTGACTTCTGATTCTTCAGTAGCTACGCGTATCTTCATCATAAAGCCTCAAAATACTCCATAATCTCCACATTACTCTAAACATACATGGACCTGAAGATAACCTAAAACAGACTCCAAACACATATAATAGTTCTTAAAAAGCACATATAATATGAGTACAACGGGTAAAATCCATAGTATATCAACTTCCTCAGACTTATTTTTTGCTTGTCATTAAGCAAAGAGTATATCTATATGAAAAAGGTTTGAAAACGCAAGCAACATCAAATAAGTGCTAACCTCAGAGATACTTTATATTCCATATTCTAGTTTAGCAACAAAATTCATTCTACCTAGCAACTTAGCTAATATTGTTTGACTCGCCTCTATACTAACCTCATTTCTTAAATATAAAAGTGCATACTTTACATTGGAAGTATCGACCAGAGGACACATGGACTCTTACTCAAGCAAGTTTCTGAAAACACAAGCAGTCTTCTCTGATCCCCTTTCCTCTTTTTCTATTCTCACTTCTCTAAGTCAATGTTTCCCTTCTATGAAGGATATCATTTTTTATTGACTAATATATTTTGCACATGCTTCCATGAATCAAGCTCTAATGGTTTTTGCCACTAGATCATGTTCACTTCTTTTTGACCTTTATCTTTTTCTAGAATCATATGAATCAAGCTTTAATGGTTGTAGCCATCAAATTTTTGTTCAAATTATTTTTTTTCTAAAAGGGAGAGAGAGGGGAACCAGAAACACACAAACTTCTACCTTCCATACTTGCAGGAGGAATCCGAACCACTCTATACCAAACCCCAAGACAAGCAAATAAAGTCAAATTAGGTTGGAGGTCAGCTTTGGTTCTTTCAAACATTCTCAGCAAGTGTGGATATGACTGGCAGGTGATCCACTTCGGTATCTCTTGTATACTCTACAGTCAGTAAATCTTAGAATAATTCTATAGAGTGGTTAGATAATAAGTAAAAATTTAAAACGATCATAATCCCCTTTTGACTCTGTAAAAATTTTAATAAAAATCATAAATATAAATTTCAAAAGAAAACACAATATCGGTAAACCTCCCGCATACTTAAACAACATTGTCCCCAGTGTTATTTCGCTTCATATTGATGGGGAAAATAAATCAAAAGTACGAAATTCAACAAGGAAAAACGGTATATCTGCGCGCTGGTGTTGAGTGTTGATCGGCACAGTTAAGTGACGATCGATCAATGTTCGGTTAGGTCTGTTGATCGGCATCCATCAAGTGCTGGGCAATGCTCTTTTTAGACTCGTCTTCATCGGGTATTTTTTACCTAGAATAAAATTAACACGAAAAATCAGTAAAATTAAAAATAAAAACGAATTTAAAACTTACTAAATGGATTTCCTCCCATCAAGCGCTTGTTTATAGTCTATAGATTGACGTTTGGATGCTTTGGACTAGTAAGGAGGTAAATGAACACTTATTGAAAAAAAAGTATCCACATCTTCTCTGCTCATCTCGAACCATGTGCCTAAAAAGCTTTTAATTGGTTCTTCTCCAGACAATCTCATGTGTGTAATCCACTTTTCGTTGTAGCTCCTCCATACATCTTGATCCATCCAATGTTGTTGTTGAGAGGGAAGTAGTTTTCATCAATCTTCTTGTAGAAATTATCAAACATCTACTCTTGAGCTTTGTAGATGTCAGCTGTCATCTCTTGAATTTGCTCTTTTTTATAGATCTCAGGTGCTGGCCAGATTGGTTTTTCTGTCTTAAGAAGTCCCTCATACTGTGGTTGACTGAAGTAGAGCTTTCATGTGTCATGAGTCATCTGTAGAATGTCTGCTTTGTCTTTTGTGGAAACATTGATGATCATTCCATCTTTTGCATGTGTGCACCCCAACCGATCTTTAATAACTCCAAATTCATCTGGTGAAAGGACACTTTCTGGTTGTCTGGATTTTATGGATCGAGGATGGGTGGCTGATGGTGCAGTGTAGAAACGTCCAGATTGTGGAATCCACGAAGTGTTGATCGATGGCGGGTTCTAGTTACCGTTTGATGCCTCGTGCTCTTCCTTATACTTGTTTGTATTGACTGTTTCCTTAGGAGGAATCGAGGTTTCAAAAAAGAAAGAATCTTGATATTCCAGCAATGCAGGACCGTCGATCGATACCTCAGGATGGGTATCGATCGATGCTTCACCGTCATATTCCTGCTTTGCACCAGAATCAGAATAGAAAACAGCTACTAGCTCTGGATCATCTCCTATATCAATGTATGGCGCGTTTCTCTTGAAAACCTTGTCATCTAATCTAGGTATAGGGTACCGATATTTGATGGTTATGTTGTTGATGGCATGGCAGTCTACACACATTCACCATGTCCCGTCCTTCTTGGGGACTAGTAGGACCGCTACTGCACATGGGCTGAGACTTTCACGGATGTACCCCTTGTCCATGAGGTCTTGGACATGTCTCTCTAACTCCTTGGCTTCCTCAGGGTTGACACGGTAGGCAGGTCGGTTGGGCAGGGGTGCCCCGGGCACTAGGTCAATCTGGTGTTCTATGCCACGGATAGGGGGTAATCCGGCTGGGATCTCCTCTGTGAAGACATCCTTGTATCTCTCCATAAGGTCTTGTACCTCAGCTGGTAACTCCTGGACCTCAAATACTGCAAAACAACCTTCCTTAAAGATCATTAGTATCACCTGCGTCTCATGGTTTAAAGACTTAATCACTTGACCAGAAGTAATATAAAGGTTAGTCTTACTTACCTTGTGAGTCTGGGACATTGTGTTCTGCATGTCATGGACCTCCTGGGGGATGAGAGGTGCTAGGGTGTGCTTTTATGGTTGTGGGTAAAGCTATAGACATTGGTTCGACCGTGGTGAAGGGTCTCCTTGTCAAACTTCCATGGCCTCCCTAGAAGCAAATGGCCGACTTGCATGGGCACCACATCACACTTGACATGATCATGGTACTTACCAATGCTGAAAGATATCACCACTTGCTCGGCTATCTTAAGCTCAGTTTCATCGTTGAGCCACTTGAGCCGGTATGGCCTAGGGTGTGTGGTCTTAACCAATCCTAGCTTATCAACAAGGTACTTGCTACCCACGTTAGTACACAAACCACCATCAATGATCAAGCTACATACCTTTTGCTCGACATTACATCTGGTGTGGAAGATGTTCTCCCTTTGGACCGTCTCTGGGTCGAATAAAGCACTATGGGATCGCCTGGTAACCAGAAACTCCCCGGTTTCTGGATAGTCGATCACCTCATCATCGGTTTCAAGTGGTTTTACTTCTGCTTCGTCCCAAGACTCATATTCCCCATCAGCCTTGAGGATCATCACACGCTTATTTGGGCAGTCCTTTGCATAATTCCCCTTACCCTGACATTTAAAACAAGTGATGTCACGGGTCCGTTGAATTTGTGCTTGAGACTAACCTTGGTCGGAGGAACCAGTCTTGGTTGGCTTGGTTTGGTTTTTTTTTTGAATTTCTCGAATGCAGCAAGACAAGTGTAATAAAATGATATGTAAAAAAATGAAGAAAGAGGTACAACCGAGTGATTAGGAGCCTTTAGCTCTGATACCAAAATGTTACATCCCGAGGTTCAGATCACAGAGGTGGATCGATGGTTTTGGAGAGTTCCTGACGTAGGGCTTCCGGATGGGCTAAGGTAGGGTGATATGGGTGGGATGAACCGATGGGTGCGATTTTTACCTGAGAAAAAAGTGAGCTTTTTATAAGTTTTTATGCTGTAAAATATGAACAGAAAGTAAACTAGATGATGAATGAAAATAATCAAAGCCAAACGATTTTATGGGTTTTTGATTTAGGATGCAAATGATATTCTAGATGAGATGCAGTATAAAAACGATTCAAAACAAAAGGATAGAGATGTGGATCGATGGATCCTTGTTGCTGGACATGTGTCTCTCTCAACAAGAACAGTGGATGGAAGATGAAGTGAGGATGGGATTCAGTTTGTTGGATGTGTATCTCTCCCAAACATAATCGATGGATGGAATGGAATGAAGAATCACCACAAGTTTGATGATGGAAACTTGATAAGATTCGGCCTCCTCCTAGGCTGGCTTCACACGCAGGATAGAGAGAGATTAGGGTTTTCTTTGCTAGGGCAAACTGACTCATATATTTCATAAGGGAAAAAAAATACAAGACCACTTATAGGGGGTTTATATAGGACCCGATGTGGTTTGCCCTTCTAGGGGACTTGAAGCAAAACAACATGAAGTTCAATGCATAAAGGCCTAAACAGCAAGGGGCCGACTCCTTAGACTCTAAACAAGGCTAACAATTGCCTTAAATTATTGGACTCGAAAATAAATAAAAAGGACTTGACAATTTGCCAATAAGTTCTTTAAAATTGAGATTGCAACACAAATTTAAAACCACAAACCAAAAACAAGAAATCAATTAGAAATCGAAAGGAAATCTTACCTGCTTACCTTTGTGGTCTAAGTGGATTACTCAGAGCCTGACTGAGTTGAGGTTGGGTCTTGGCCGAGGTTGCAAATGGAAATGATTAGGCTGCCCCGGTTCCGGACGAGTGATTGGAATTGGATTGGCCCGGCTTGGTCTTGAACCTCTACTGGACCATCTTGGATTTTCAATTGGACCATCTCTTCAATCAGTACTTGGTCTTTCCCCTCTTGGTCTAGAATCTCTTGGGCAGCCTTGGAGAATCCAGCTCTGATGGCCTTGGCTCTGTTCCGGGTGGTTGGACCGTGTCTGATGATAGGAACCTCTACTAGGATGGCCGCATCATTCTGGACAACAAACATCGATCGACGAAGATCATCTGGAATGGATCGACGTTTGTCCATTGCTGTCGGGTGACACTCTTCCATTACCATCGATCGACACCGATCAGCTGGAAGCAGGTAAGTACGCCTTTACTGAATCTGATAATAAGAAAGTAGTCTTTATAGAAACAATGAATAATAAATGAAACGAAGCAAGCCAACTAATTTATTATCAGGAAGCTGCATTTCATAATCAAATCACTAAATCTCCAAAGAATGAGATAAAGCTTGAATTGCCAATGCTCGAATACCTAAATCCCAGCATAACTTATTCCAATAGGTCTGTGATTCGATTATCTGATAAACATGCTAGAAGCTCTAAACTTGATATCAAATTCCTAATTATGGTGCGAAGAAATCAGTTCAGTGGTTCTCCTGCTGAACACCCAAACGATCACATCGAGATGCTAGAAGACATGGTGAACGACGATTTCCTTTGGTGCAAGCTTTTTCCTTATTCCCTAGAGGGTGACACCAAGAGGTGGCTGAACCAGTTACCACCAGGATCCCTGACTTGTTGGGAAGGCATTCGAAGCGCTTTCATAAATCACTTCTTTAACGAGGAGAGATACTGGGAAGCAAGAAGAGAAATACCCACTTTTGTTCAAGGTAGTCGCGAATCTTTTAGAAACTCCTGGAATAGGTTTAAGAGCTACCAACTTTCGTGTCCGCACCATGGATTCTCAGAACCCCAACTCATCTATACTTTCTATAGAGGACTAAACCTAGACTATCAAACCATCCATGATACAGCCAGCAACGGGAACTTCAGCACCCGGAGCCCTACAAGTGCTAAAAGTCTAATCGAAAACATAGATATAGGTCGAGCTTTTGAAAAAATAGACACCGAAATGAGGGAACCACCATTATTCACAGAAGAGGAGCACTCGATCCGAGTTACAGAAACTCTTGCATCAGTTGCACCCCTTCTGGACAGAAATGACTTATCTCGATATTATGGTGAGAACAATGCTGTCCCTTCCAACTTCGAAAAACGAGTTGAATTCTCTGATGTGATGAACCAGCACGATCAACGATTTAGGGAAGACGCGGATGATTCAACAAGCAACTGCGACACCACTGTGAGCAGATACGAAAAAAGTTTGAAGTCAAAAATGAACCAAGTCTTCACAGGAAACCGCAAAATAGCCGCCGACCTCAATAAGAAGTTAGATCTCATATGCTCAGAAATGACATAAAAATTTGAAACTCTGAGCAAAGACATTAAGAGAATCGACAATCAAGTAGCGAGCAACGCTATGTCCATCAGGAGAGAGGACGAATTTTTACCTGGTAAAACGGACGCTAACCCCAGGAAATAATGCAATGTCATATCTTTAAGAAGCGGTCGACAACTCACCCCTGGCGTTAAAGAGAGTATCACCATCGAGGAATTCGAGAAAATCGCAACGAACGAAAACAAAAATGAAAAATCACATCCCATCCCGCTCGAAATGTACGAGAAGAACCCCGATATTCTCTCTGAACCCGATTTACTAGAAAAAAAATGACGATCTTGAGGAGTTAATTCTTGAACCTAAGGGAAAGGGAACATACACAGGATACATCGATCGACAACCCTTAGCAGACATCAATCGACGCCCTGAATCTATAATCGCTCAACGCTCGGATCGTAGAATCGATCGACGCCCTGACCCAGAACCAACCGAACCAGTTAGGACAAAAATCTTCCATGCCAATGCTCCCTTTCCTATGAAAAATGCTAAGCAGGAGAAGAAGCTAGACAAAGCAATATGCAAGAAAGTGTTTGACAAAATAAAAATTGAGATGCCACTAAGCGATGTCATTCGCATATCGTCTGCCATTAAGCAGTATGTGAAAGATGCAGCTCCAAGAAGATTCCATGAATCAGAACTCTGCGTGGTGATGGTTTCCGAAGAGGTGAGTGAAATCATTAGAGGAAAAAGTCCAGTTAAACTTCATGATCCCAGTAGTTTAGTTTTAGATTGCACTATTTGCAATGAGAGATTTTAAAAACCACTCTGCGATTTAGGCTCTAGTGTAAACCTGATGCCTTACTCTGTCACAGTCACTCTCGGGCTAACAAAATTTCAACCTACCAGGATCACTCTCGTTTTAGCTGACAGATCCACTAGAATCCCGGAGGGTATACTTGAGGACGTACCCGTACGCGTTAATAACTGCGATAAACCTGCAGATTTCATAGTGCTTAAATATGAGCGAGAACCTCAAAATCCGATTATCTTAGGAAGACCTTTCTTGGAAACTGCCGGAGCGATCATTGATGTCAGAGGAGGACATATATGCCTTAACATCGGGAAGATACCGATGGTTTTTGACATGTAAAACATAATAAAACAATCCTTGATCGACGGTCAAACCTACCATATCGATCATCTTTCTAATCTAGTAGAAGAATCATTCATAGATATGTGCTCGAACAAACCTTTAGAGAAAGCAAGTAAATCCCCTAAAGGCGACATCCCTACGTTAGAAGATCAAACTCGAGAGTATAGAAGGTTAATGGATGCCACATAAGCAATTTTCAACATCGACATCGAAGATCTCGATCTGTCGACCCCCGTAGATCGACATCTCGACGTCCCAATCGATCGACAGTGTATTGCAACCGACGATTGGAGCAAAGCTAAAACACCTAAAATCGAACTTAAGCCATTTCCAACTGGCCATAAATATTCTTTTCTTTACGAAAACTCCTATCCTGTCATAATAAATGCCGATTTGAGTAGCAGAGAGCAAGCACTATTGCTGAATAAACTGCGAAAGCACCGCAAAGCTCTCGAATATTCGTTAGATGACATACCGGGAATTTCTCCTGATTTATGTATGCATAGATACACATTGATGATGAATCAAAATCATCCATCGAGCATCCGAGGAGATTGAACCCTAACCTGAAGGAAGTAGTTAAGAAAGAAATCATGAAACTCTTAGAGGCAAGCGTCATTTACCCGATCTTAGACAGCAACTGGGTCAGCCCGATTCATGTTGTCCCAAAGAAAGGAGGAATTACTATGGTAAAGGATGATAAAGATGAATTGATCCCTACTAGAACTGTCACCTGACACAGAATGTGTATCGATTATAGGAAACTAAATGCTGCCACATGAAAAGATCATTTTCCCTTACCCTTTATCGAACAGATGTTAGAAAGGTTGGTGAGCCACGAATAATGTTGCTTTCTTGATGGGTATTCCAAATTCTTCCAGATCCCCATACATCCGGACGACCAAGAAAAGACCACCATTACATGCCCCTATGGAACGTTCACATATCGCAAGATGCCATTCGGACTCTGTAACGCCCCTGCGACCTTCTAAAGATGCATGATGTCACTATTTACCGATATGATCGAAGAATTCATGGAGGTTTTCATGGACGATTTCTCGGTATTTGGTCCAAATTTCAAGACATGTCTTGATAACCTATGTAAGGTATTAACTCGATGCGAGGAGAAAAATCTGGTTTTGAACTGGGAAAAATGCCATTTTATGGTTAACAACTGAATTGTCTTGGGACACAAGGTCTCAGTAGACGGAATTGAGGTGGACAGAGCAAAGATCAACGTAATGACTGGACTGCCGCCACCCAATAATGTCAAAGACGTTAGAAGTTTTCTAGGGTATGTTGGATTCTATAGATGATTCATAAAAGATTTTAGCAAAATTGCTAGACCCCTTACTGCACTTTTGTGCAAAGAAGTGAAATTTGATTTTACACCTGAATGTCTCGAAGCCTTTAAAGAAATCAAGTCAGCACTCATGTCCGCCCCTATTGTCCAAGCACCGGATTGGGATTTACCTTTTGAGATTATGTGCAACGTCAACGACTTCGTTGTAGGCGCTGTGCTTGGGAAGAAAAGGATAAAAAGTTGCACGCTATATACTACACTAGTATGACCCTCAATGACGCGCAATGAAACTATTCGACGACGGAAAAAGAGTTACTAGCTGTAGTATTCGCCTTCAAAAAATTCCGTTTCTATCTAGTCGGTTCAAAAGTAGTTGTTCACACCGACCATGCTGCACTAAAATATTTAATGAACAAAAAAGACGCTAAGCCGAGACTTTTATGGTGGATTCTACTTCTCAAAGAATTTGATATAGAAGTAAAAGACAAGAGAGGAATAGAAAACGCAGTCGCAGATCACTTGTCACGAATAAGAGTAGATGACGACATCCGTATAGACGATTTCTTACCCACAGAAAATGTCTACTTAACAGAATCGACTTTCGTCGGCAAAGTAGTTCGTCACATGAAATGGAATCAATCGACACTATGCTAAGCCCATCGGACGACTACATCCGTAGAACATCGATCAATGTTACCCATACACCGTCGACCGACGATGCCTTCGAGAAGGACAATGTGATAATCATCCCAATCGATATCAATGTCAGTTGTAATCTTTCAACTCCAAATAGCGATTCTCCTGGAGGCAGAAGTTTAAGTCGGGGGTTGTGTGCACTGAACACCACCGATAGACCTTGGTACGCAGATATGGTAAACTATCGTGGGGCCGAAGTAGAACCCGAACTCTTCAAAGGATATCATAAAAATAATATTTTGAGAGAAATCATGAGATACCACTGGGATGAACCTTATCCTTACAAATACTCCTCTGACGGCATATATAGACGATGTGTTTCCGAAAGCGAAACTCCATAAATTCTATATCATCGTCACAGATCCGATTACGCTGGAGATTTCGATAGTTTTAAGACAGTGTCAAAAATCATACAAGCAGGCTTTTGGTGGCCCACTATGTTTCGAGATGCTCAAGCCTACGTAGTGAAATGAGACCCCTGCCAAAGAAGAGGAAAAATAAGCAAGAGAAACGAGATGGAACAAAATTTCATACTTGAAGTTGAAGTGTTCGATTCCTGGGGACTCGATTTCATGGGCCCTTTTCCCTCTTCACACGGAAACAAATACATTCTGGTCGCTGTAGACTATGTATCTAAATGGGTTGAAGCGATAGCAACTCTGAAAAACGATGCTGCCATAGTCGTTAAACTCTTTAAGAGTATTATCTTTTCCAAATTTGGAGTTCCGCAAACCGTAATAAGCGATGGAGGTACCCACTTCATTAACAAAGTGTTCGAAAAACTTCTCAAGAAACATGGAGTTCACCATAGATTAGCTACACCCTATCATCCTCAGACCAGTGGACAAGTAGAAGTATCCAACCGTCAGATCAAAGAAATCCTAGAAAAGACGGTAGGATCAACCCGTAAAGATTGGTCTTTGAAGTTAGATGATGCACTTTGGGCATACCAAACAGCGTTTAAAACTCCATTAGGAACTACTCCATTCCACTTAACTCTGGAAAATCTTGCCATCTCCCTGTAGAGCTAGCGCATAAAGCCGAATGGGTCATAAAAAGATAAACTTTGATGCTAAATCCGCAGCAGAAAAGAGATTAGTTCAGCTAAATGAGCTCTATGAAATCCGATATCACGCTTACAAAAACTCGAAAATTGTACAAGGAGAGAACAAAAACCTATCATGACAAGAAAATTATTTCACGTTATTTCAAACTGAACGATCAAGTACTCCATTACAACTCTCGGCTAACCTTATTTCCTGGAAAATTATGTTCTCGTTGGTCCGGACCCTTCACCATCAAAGAAGTTACGCCTCACAGGACAGTTGTCTTGTTTAATCCTAAAGGAGAAGATTTCATGGTGAATGGGCAGCGAGTGAAAACTATTGGACTAGAGCTGAAATTCCGCATACTTAGACCACACGTCTAAAGATGCCTGATCCCGTATGATGAGCCCATTCCCCTTCAAGCTAACAACTTTAAATAACCGCTGAGTGGGAGGCAACCCATTAAATTACTAATATAATATATATATATATATATATATATATATATATTTATATATAAATAATTATAAAAACGTAAAACCAAAAAAAAAAATTATATATTAGCAATAATCAATCAAGTATAGACAAATATATAATTATCTAGCATTTATTTATACAATTACAAAAATCTAAACTAAATAAGGAGTCACCGACAAGACCATCGATCGATGCCCTTATACTGCCATCGATCGACGGTCTTACGTCGGGTAGGTTAACCCGACATGACCCCGATTTATAAAACATTTTTCTCCAAACCGCCAAAAACACACACGAGTTCTACACCCAATTTCTCTCTGAATTTTTGGCCGATTTTGCTCGTTTTTGAGCCTAAACCACACGATTTCTACACTCTCTTACTGTTCAACTCTTTAAATCAATCAATCTTCAAGGTATGTTCTCCAAATCTCTTAGTTTAGGGAATTTTTTAGGGTATGAAGAAAAATCAAATTTTAGTGATTTTACTCGGAATGTAGAACAATTTAGGGTGTTGGAGTACTATATTAGGGACTATCCATAATTTTTACACATGATTTGCATGATTTGAGTTGATTATTTTTGATCTTGTGAACACTGATCCGCGACACAGCGTCGATCGATGACCATGCGATTCCATCGATCGACGGCTGTTACTTTCACTTCAACATCGATTCCGGTAGTAGACCATGCTAATCCATCAGTTGATATAGCCTATTTATTACAAGTTTTAGACAATTTTATAGACTCTATTGAGGGTATGTTATGTGTTTCTAGGCTATGTTTTGAGGTCTTTACAGGTCCAAGTACGCTTTGGAGATATATGGAGATACTTGGAGCTTTTGCAGCATTGAGAGAAGAATAATCCGTCGCTGATCATTGAGAGAGTCGAAGTACAAGATTACCATCGATCGACGATACAACATAGGCGTCGACCGATGTTACATGACGAACATCGATCGATGTTGCACATCTGCCATCGATTGATGTCCAGTTCGCAGACAGCCAACTTTCAAGCCCAAGTTAGAGACATGACACAAGATTACAAGATTTAGGATTTATTAATGTCTGAGTAGTTATCAACTAGGTTTACGGTTTATTAATGGTACTGATGGATTAGCCAAACAATGGAATTGTTAGGGTAAATATTAGGTCTATTAATAGAATTGTGTTTATTGCTTGTGTTTAAGAGTAACTAACTAGAACCCTGATAATAGGCTAGTTAGGCGCAAGCGAGAGCATGGTCTACTACTTGAATCTATTATGTTAAGCTAGGTTGCTAAAACAAACGAGATTTAATTTTTTAATCTAGTGAACTTATTGAATTAGGTCATAATGCTTGACTCAAGATACCATTGATCGACGCAGGATCATTGCCATCGATCGATGGTCATTCTGTGTCAACAAGCGAGATCTTAGACATTGGACTTAGTTAATAGATTAGACGCGTATGCGAGAGCTTGTGTCTTTTACATTAGATATTGAGTTCCATAATTAAATACCTTTAACTTCTATCTACTATAATCCATTTGAATGAAACCCTAGATCTAGCATATTTACATTTGTATTTAGTTAAATTATTAGCATACTTCCATATTTGCAATATTAGCATATTTCCATATTTGCATTATTAGCACATTTTCATATTTGCATTATTAACATATTTCCATATTACATCTATACCTTCAAATAAGGTATATTTTCTTGACCTGATTACTTGCTACCAATATATATATAGTTATCTAGCTTAGTCTTTAGAAATAATAAATCTATTGTGTGCCATTTTTATCTGTGGATTCGATCCCTAAGTACTACCCATGATCTCTCTTGACAAGAGTATTATTTTGTGTGTTAGGATTAAGGGTTAATTTGATAGTTGTTTGTTTAGGATATTTATACCTTATTAAAACATAAAACACACCCACGTCAAATTTGGCGCGTTGCCGGGAAACATTGATCGCCATTAAATTTATTTTCTAGGACTTAGTCTAGGTTTGTTACTTTCAAAGTTACTGATTTTTCTTTTTCTTTGTTTTTCAGGTTCATGCAAAAGAGTACCATGAACAAAAAAAAGACAAGACTTACTGTTCTCTACCCACAGTAACTCGAACGCACGATCCGCAAAGAAAGACGACAAGCATCGATCGACAGCATACCTTCAGTGTCGACCGACACTTCTTTGTGGATAGCATCGACCGGCATCAGAACTCAACAATCGACCGATATCAGAACTCTATCATCGACCGATATTGATCATATAGCATCGATCGACAACACCTCATCCGCATCGATCGACGACAGCAGACGAGTTCAGATGGTTGCGCCTATAATTGTGGTTCAGAATGAGAATGGAAACTTGCATGACCTCAACGGTCATCTGCGTAATGAAGCAGGTCAAAGGATATAAAATCAGGGGAATATAATCCCTGATACAGAAGCAGAGGCTAATGCCCCAGCTGCTAGAAGTATGAAAATTTCAAATCCAACCAGAAGACCATGGATTGAATTTAAGTTTGACAAGATATTGAGGGAACAACAGAAGATGATTGTGGATTTCAATGACAAGTTAGATGTCATGTACCTACACTTAAATACAAAAATTGAAGATATTAGCATCTGTGTGGAAAAGTTGGAAAATCAGATGACGCATAAGAGTGAAATCCTTACGAGATACAAAGTTATGGTCAAAGAAGGGGAAGAGACTGGGCAAAAGTATCACGTCAATGCTGTTATTAATGATGATTTTTTGGTAGAAGTCAAGAAAGAGAAGCCACAGAAGGAAGGAAATTCGAGTTCGTTAATCCGCCCACAAAAGCATCGATTGACACAAGTTACTACGAATCAATCCACGGTTCCTGTTAACTCGGCGGAATTGGGGATAGCTTCACGCGTCGTTCAACGCAGAGGCCGCACAATCGATTGATGGTACTCAGTGACAAAACGAGTTGAACGACCAAATGTCACGAATACGACAACTCCAGAGCAGAATAGGGATTCATCAGGAGCTATGATAGTCGATAAAGCTACCAAGGATCATACTAGGAGAAAGCCAAGAATCATTCTAAAGAAGAAAACTGATCCTAGGATGTTTGTGGTGTCATGTCTGATCAAAAACCATGACACCGGATAGTCAGTGAGCATCATGCCCTGAGCTATAGCAGAGAAGCTAAACCTCTGAATAGAGACTTCCAATGATTCTTTCATCTTTGTGGATTTCTCTAGAGTAGAGTCAGGATGTATATGCTGAGATATCCCACTGCGAATGCAAGACGTCCTAGTCCCGATAGATTTCCATGTGATAGACATCAAGATCAATTGGAACTCTTCCTTGTTACTGGGAAGAGGTTTCATGGCCACCGTATGAGCTATCTGTGACATGAAGAAAAACAGGTTGTGCCCTTCCTTGATTGATCATAATATTTATTATGAAATTTATAAGAATTAACCTTCCCTCATGAAATTGTGTAATGATGCAGAGCTTGTGGCCACATGTTTCTGCGATTACGAGTACTGCAATGAGGAATCGGTAGATGGAGCATCGATCGACACCCAACTCCTAGCATCGATTGACAGTCCTGCAAATCAACAATCGATTGACACCCACCCTTCAACATCGATCGACACCCATACCCCCAGAACCGATCCACACCCACCATGCTGATTACGTTTACAACCAAGCCCACCTCGAATACGATGAAAATTACAGAGAATAAGAGATGATCGAGTACCTAGGGATTGCTATGGAAGAGGCTGGAGTGTTTCATGTTTCCCATGAACCGGGGAAATCGACATCGAAGAACGCAACCATACGCCATCGATCAATACTGAGCTCGAAGCAGAAACCGAACGTGATTCAGCAGAAGAACGCGACAGAGAAGCTGGTTATCTACAACCAGATGAGTTCGGTATTATGAGATATCCAGATGGTCATGCAAGAGCTATCGATGGCAGAATTCTAAACGTCACAAAGGAGGATGTAGCAGATATACTTGAAATGGCCAATGGAGCTGGAAACCTTTTTCGGCACCGGTCTGATTATCGAGCATCGATCGACAGTAACCATAGACCCTCGATCGACACCAATTGGGCATGCCTTGGATACGGTGAAGCCTAAAAAAATATGATTAAGATTGCGATGAGGGTGAAGCTGGCTAGGTAATGGGCGCGAGAGTAGGCAATCCAGCATCAATAATCGGCCTATCTTGGCCATCAAACGACATCAAACATAAACCAGACCCTTCACTTGGACCAGAAGAAACATAAGATGGTTATCTCAGACCCGATGAGTTTGGAATTTTCAGAGATGTAGAAGGGCGTGCAGGAGGTCTTTATGGGAGAATTCTTATTCTACCAAAGAAAGATGTAACTGACGCCCTTATCATGGTGATCGATCAGGAAATTTCTTTGGACAACCGCAACAGGCATCGATCGACGCACAGGTACCAGCATCGATCGACAACGAGGAGGAGAAGCAAGAGACATACAGTAGAGCAGAGATTGGTGATATTGTGCATGCGACCTACAAAGCTCAAGAGAAGTCAATGGATGATTTCTACATGAGGCTTGATGATGTCTATTATCCTATAGATAAAAGCCTCACCAATTTGACTACATGCATGGAAGAGATGAAGCAAGACATGTATATTGTTACGAGACAGCATGCGAGTAGACCGGATAGAGTGACATCGATCAATAGAAACATCTTGCCATCGATCTATACTGAGTTCGACAGACAAAAGTCCACAGCATAACACCACTTAGAAGATAGGTTCGATGAAATTGCTTTTTCTCAGAGCCTGATGAAGGAAGATATTTCTCAGCAACTAGAGGAGATGTCAGACACTACAGCTGCCAGACTTCGAATGCTCCTGTGCAGTATTGAGAATCTACGAATAAGAATGCATTCACTAGAGGTCACTAAGGAGATCATAAAGAACGAGAAAACCATAGGAGATGAGGCAATCAGAAACTTCATTGGTACATGGTTTCAGAAGAGCAAAGAAGATGTAGACACCTGTTTTCCAAGTGTTGATCAACCTCCTTTATAGTCAAAGCGTTCACAACGTCGAGCTTAAGACTATAACCAAGCGTTGAGTGGGAGGCAACCCACTGTTTAGTAAGTTTTAATTAGTTTTTATTCTTCATTTATTACAAATTTTTGTATTTATTTATTTCAGATTAAAAAAAATATATCCAAGGAAGACAGTCTGCATAGAGCATCGACCGACACTTGATCATTGCCAATCGACGGAGTAAGCAACGCATCGATCGATAGGCACTTAAATGTGTTGATTGACGGTCACAATCAGCGAGCAGGTTTATCGGTTTTTCCTTGTTAAATTTGGTCCTTATGATTTATTTCTTCCCCAATCTTAGACTGTATAACATTGGTGATAGTGTTGTTTAAGTCTAGGGGAGGTATTACTGATATTGTGTTTTATTTTGAGTTTTATAAGAAATAGTAACTTACATGTTTCGCATCGATCGATATCCGTAACTGATCATTGATTGACGCTCTCTTACAGAGAGAGGTATCGAGTTTTATACTTAAGTTAATTACTTATGATCTAATTTTTCTAACCAATCCGAGGCGGATTACACTGGGACAGTGTAATTTAAGTATGGGGGAGGTTCGCTAATGTTATTTGATTGTTTTTGAGTGTTATATATATATATATATATATATATATATATATATATATATATATATATATAATTTTTTCAAATAAAAATTATTGAGTCAAGAAGAAGACTATTATCTAGATTTATTATTGACTAACCATGCTATAAGCATCATTCTTAGAAGGTTATTTGCAGAGGTTACTAAAGATACCAAAGTGGATCATCCTGCCACTATATCACACTTTCATAGAAAGTTTAGAGGAACTGAAGCTGATTTCCAACTCTAATCCTGACATTATTTGCTTGCTTTGGGATTTGGTATACATTTGATTGGATTCCTTCTGCAAGTCTGGAAGGTAAAAGTCTGTGTGCTTTTGATTCCCCTCCCTCTCCCCTTCAGATTAAAAAGGAGTCGAACATGATTTGGTGGCTACAACAACTAAATATTGATTTATATAATCCTAGAAAGAGATAAAAAGGTCAAAAAGAAGTGAAAAAGATCTGGTGGCAAAAATCATTATGGCTTGATTCATGGAAGCCTATCCAAATATCTCAGTCAATTAAAAAATAAAATGATACCCTCAAAAAAAGGGAGACATTGACTGAGAAGAAGTGAGAAGAGAGAGAGAAAAGGAATCAGAGAAGGCTTCCTGTGTGTTCAGATACTTGCAGAGGTAAGAGTCCTTGTGTCCCTTGATCGATACTCCCAAGGTAAAGCCTGCACTTTTATTTTATGCAAAGAAATGAAATCAGTAGAGGGGCGAGTCAGACTAGTATTTGCTAAGTTGTTGGTAGAATGGATTTGGTTGTTATACTAGGATAAGGTATATAAAGTTTCTCTATGATTGACTTGATAGGATGTGGTTGCAATAAAGTAAGGTGACAGTTATACTTAGACAATATGTGAGTCTTCGCTTTTCAAAACATCTTTCATAAGCTTGTTTGCTTGAGGACAAGCAAAATGTTAAGTGTGAGAGAGTTGATATAGCTTATTTATTACCAGTTTTAGACCATGTTATAGACCTTATTTAGGGTCTGTTATGTGTGCATAGACTATGTTTTGAGGTCTTTATAGGTCAATGTACGTTTAGGAGATATATGGTGATACTTGGAGCTTTTGGAGCATTTAGAGAAGAATAATCCATAGCTGATCATTGAGCGAGTCGAAGTACAAGATTACCATCGATCGACAATACAACGTAGGCGTCGACCGATGCTACATGACCAATATCGATCGATATTGCACATCTGCCATCGATCGATGTCCAGTTTGCAGACATCCGACTTTCAAGCCCAAGTTAGAGACATGACACAAGATTACTCTTGGACGAGTTTTGACCTAGAATTTAGAGTTTTATATTTATACTTTATGTATTACACCAGATTAAGTGTGCTTGGGGTGCAAGGATTTATTTAGGGAGAAAATTCATATCTCCTTAAGGAAATTTTATTTAAACTCCAGTATTTTATCTATGAATTTTATTCAGATTATTATTATTACTTTAATTATCTTTAAGTAGTTACCAACTATATTTAGTGTTTATTAATGGTACTGATGGATTAGCCAAACAATAGAATTGTTGGGGTCATTATTAGATCTATTAATAGAATTATTTTTATTGCTTGTGTTCTAGAGTAGCTAACTAAAACCCTGATAATAGGATAGTTAGGCGCAAGCGAGAGCATGGTCTACTACCGAAATCTATTATGTTGAGATAGGTTGCTAGAAACAAACGAGAGTTGATTTAGTTAATCTAGTGAACTTATCGAATTAGGTCATAACGCTTGACTCAAGAAACCATCAATCGACGCAAGATCTTTGCCATCGATCGATGGTCATTCCGTGTCAACAAGCGAGAGCTGAGACATCAGACTTAGTCAATAGATTAGACGCACATGCGAGAGCTGGTGTCTTTAACATTAGATATCGGGTTCCATGATTAAATACCCTTAACTTCTATCTATTATAATCCACTTGCCTGAAACCCTAGATCTAGCATATTTACATTTGCATTTAGTTAAATTATTTGCATACTTCCCTATTTGCATTACTAGCATATTTCAATATTTGCATTATTAGCATATTTCTATATTTACATTATTAGCATATTTCTATATTAGATCTTTACCTTTTAATAAAGAATATTTCCTTAACCTGATTACTTGCTACCAATATATATAGTTACCTAGCTTAGTCTTTAGAAATAATAAATCTATTGTGTACATTGTTTTCTGTGGATTTTATCCCTAAGTACTACACCTGATCTCTCTTGATAAGAGTTTTATTTGGTGTGTTAGGATTAAGGATCAATTTGACAGTTGTTTGTTTAGGATATTTATACCCTATTAGAACATATAACACACACCCATGTCAAGGGTCTCGGCATGGAGGACACCTCCTTGTTACCATCGATCGATGGCGCTCTAACATAGCGTAACGAGCTTTTAACTTTATTTATATTATTACCTAATTCAATATCTATTATATATATGCAGGTATCCCGATAGCTCGAATTACCCATCGATCGACACTATACTTTCACCATCGATCGTCGATGATAGTTTACCATCGGTCTACGCTCATCTACTACCATCGATCGATACATACAACAGTGTTGGTATATTCGACTATCTCTAACACTGTTTACTTATGATTTATTTTCTCATAAGCAATCGAGGTGGATTACACTGGGAACAGTGTAATTTAAGTCTGGGGGAGATTTGCTGATGATAGTTGATTTGTTTTGAGTTTTATTTACCATACCTATATAAGTTTTTCAAAAAGTTTTATCGATTCAAGAAGAGGACTATGATCCAAAATTTTACTATTGACTAACCACACTTTAGGACCATTCTTAGGAGGTTGTTGTAGAGATTACTAGAGATACCAAAGTGGATCACCCTGCCACTATATCACACTTGCTTAGAAAGTTTGAAGGAACTGAAGCTGATTTCCAACATTAATCCTGGCACTGTTTGATTGCTTTAGGATTTGGTATACATTGGATCGGATTCCTTCTGCAAGTCTGGAAGGTAAAAGTCTGTGTGATTCTGATTCCCCTCTCTCTCCCCTTCATATTAAAAAGGAGTCGAACATGATTTGGTGGGTACAACCATTAAAGCTTGATTCATATGATCCTAGAAAGAGATAAAAAGGTCAAAAAGAAGTGAACATGATCTGGTGGCAAAAACCATTAGGGCCTTGATTCATTGAAGCTTATCCAAATATCTCAGTCAATTAAAAAAATAAAATGATACCCTCAAAAGAAGAGAGACATTGACTGACAAGAAGTGAGAAGAGAGAGAGGAAAGGAATCAGAGAAGACTACCTGTGTGTTAAGATACTTGCAGAGGTAAGAGTCCATGTATCCTTTGATCGATACTCCCAAGTTAAAGCCTGCACTTTTATTTTATGCAAAGAAATAAAATCAGTAAAGGGGCGAGTCATCTTAGTATTTACTAAGTTGTTGATAGAATGTATTTGGTTGCTATAATAGGACAAGGTATAAAAAGTTTCTCTGTGATTGACTTGATAGGATGTGGCTACAAGAAAGTAAGGAGACATTTATACTTAGACAGTATGTGAGTCTTCGTTTTCAATTTCTCACACATGCTTTGTTTGCTTGAGGACAAACAAAAGGTTAAGTCTAGGGGTGTTGATATACTATGGATTTTACCTATTTAACCTATGATATATATAGTATATTTAGAGTGTTTTATATGCATTTGATATTGTTTTATAGCATTTAAAGGTCTAGGTACTTATTAGAAGCAATTGGAGCTTTTGGACTATTTTGGAGCAATTAGGACTGTTCAGTAAAAACCCAAAGTTGGATCCAGATTTATGAATGGACCATCGGTCGACGTCACACACTTTGCATCGATCGACGATGAAGTCAGCAGAAAGATTGAGAAACTACAAGTTTTACCTAGAAGTCTCATTAATTACAAGACAAGTCCCTGACCGAATTTAGACTATTTATTATGGTTTTCTATCTTTGTTAAACCCTAAGCTTATTATTCAGAAACTAGACATCCACAAAGTTAGACCAGAGTTTTAGAGTTGGAACACATTGTTACATCTATTGGAGAGAAAGATCTTAACATCATTACAGAGAAGATCTTGAACTCCTTATCTTTTTACTCATTTTGCTCTATGCAATTTATTCATAATTTAATTATGTTCTTTATTGCTATGCCTGAGTAGTTTTCTATTAGATTTAGGGTTATTCAATGGTAATAATGTATTGGAGATTTTATAGAATTGTTAGGGTGATCTTCTTGATTCTTTGTTTAAGTTGCACTTAATGCTAAGTTGAATTTGATCACTTCAATCTTAAAAATTAGGGTTCTATAGCGCAAGCGAGAGCATGGTTCTAACCTGGAATCTATCTTAAACAATCTAAATAACTAGTAACAAACGAGAGTTAAATTATAATTTTAGAGAATCTATTAAACCATGAAATTAGTATTGTTTAGAATGAGCATCGATCAACGCCATTGTATTGCTATCGATCGACACTCAGCTGAGATGCGCGAGAGTAATCTCCTAAATTCTATGGTTTAAATTCAGACCGATATATAATTAATAAAAACCTAGCAATCTATTAATCTGTATTATTAAAATCTACTTGAGAATTTTCCCTAAGTCTAATGCCCCAAATTAATCTTCACAAAACAAATCAATCTTAAAGATCGCTTTTATTGTTATTGTTATAATTCATCTAGCTTTAATTCGAAAATAATAAATCTATTGTGCAATCTTAGAGTCTCTGTGGGTTCGATCCCTAAGTACTACACTTAACCTCTTATTTGAGAGAGTGAAGTGGGAATATACGATTAATTTGAAAGTGAAATAAAACCCCACATCATCCAACTCGTCGAATGGGCGAGTTGACCGTCTTGCTTGGT
Organism: Moricandia moricandioides; assembly: GCA_905132885.1. Lineage (NCBI taxonomy): Eukaryota > Viridiplantae > Streptophyta > Magnoliopsida > Brassicales > Brassicaceae > Moricandia > Moricandia moricandioides. The sequence continues at coordinate 200,693 of CAJHQQ010000198.1, read as the reverse complement.
CCAACTAGCCCGTTTGGTGAGTTGACCGTCTTGCTTGGTCCAACTCGCCGAATGGGAGAGTTCACCATCTTGCTTGGTCCAAATCGCACGTTTGGCTGAGTTGGATGATCGAGCCTTACAGTCATTTGGATGTTTTGATACTCAGGATCTGTTTGTTCGAGGCTTAGAGTAACCTTTCTCGAGGACTTACCGTATACATCCTTTTCGAAATACATACGAAACTCGACTTAGTTTTCCCCTTGAGGACCTTGAGAAGATTTACGGACAAAATATTGCAAGAGGAATTAATGCAGTCGGATTAGGCGATACCACAGATGCTCGTACTCATATATCAAGAGATAATGAATGGGAATATCAAGGAGGTATATTCCTCAAAGGATGGGCAATGATGAGAATTATGATGATGATGATGATGATGATGATGATGATGATGATGATGATGATGATGATGATGATGATGATGATGATGATGATGATGATGACGACAATGATGGTATAGAGCAAGCTTCAACTTTGAGAAGATCGAATGCAATTCAAAAGCTCCCAGTAAGAAAGAGAGTTATAACTGACGTATATAATGTGGAGAAAATTTCAGATGAAATAAGTTCGGTCACTGGAACAACCAATCAGATTTTCATTATGTTTCAATAAAGATGGAAAAAGGAAGCCGATGAAAAAGAAGCTGAGGAAAAAGCTAATAAACGTATGGGACGTAATTAAGAAAATTCCAGATTTAGAAGAAAATGAAGGTTTTGATGCAACGAATTTAGTTCACCAGTTTGATATGAAAGATGTATTCATGAGTATGACTAGGGATGAACGTTTTAGATGGATTATATGTTTCGTACGTAAGCCACGAAAGTTGTGGTTGAAGAATTAGTGTGCTTTTGATAGGATTATTGGCTTAGTTTTCTTATTGTTTTTATGCTTTTCATGTAGGGTTTTAGTTTATTTCCTGTTTGTTACTTCCTCTGCTTTCAAATAATAAATACATTTTTTATGAAAATTTTATTTTCTTGTAGGTTCTAATTACTCTGATCACTTTTTACGTCTGGAGTTTTCGTAGTTTCTGTTTTGTTAATTGATATCTACTAAAGTCGATTTTCTCCAAATGAGCTTGAAAGTGAAACTCACATATGTTTATTTTTTACTTTGGATTGTGGAGAACGTATCTTGATTACGTTATGTGAGTTAATGTGTTATTATTAGATAAACTCCATGTTAGTTTTTGGTGTTTCTTGTAATAAATATATTTATTTGCAGGGACCTGCTCAAATTCAGAATTTAAGGGATTCACTTGTAGAGGAAAAATCTGACATTGTTGTTAAGGTAAATCCCAACTGATGTATTGGTTTCGTACTTTTGTATATTAGCTTTATTTCTCGCTCATTTGAGGACGCATGTGCTCTTGATCTCTGATTCTGCTCAGGTACGCATATTTCAGAAATTTCAATATCTTAAAATCTTGAAAAGAACTTTTGTATCTAATCTATTACTACCATTCAGTTTTAATGTGATGTTTGTTGTTAAAAATTTCAGATTCTCCTGTCATGAATAAAGTTGTTAATGAGAAAGAAGATATACAGTTAAGAAAATGTAGAAAAAGGAAAAAGAGTTTTCAATCGGACGTGAATATATTTTTGTTGGTGTCTAATATCAATGTGAGAATTTGCTTTCTAGCACATTATTTAGCTTCACAAATTCAACCTCGGATTAAGAAGCCAACCACAAGACTTGGAAATGAATATATACAAAATGTTTTAACTGGAGATCCAGAACATTTTCGAAATTTATATCGTATGTATCCAGATGTTTTCTTGGATTTATACACTCTTATCCGAGAAAAAACATCTTTAAGAGATACAAGATGGATTTCAGTTGAGGAAATGCTTGCGGCATTTTTGCTTATTGTTGGCCAGAGCACAAGATATATTCTTCCTCAAGATGTATTCAAGAGATCGAGTTTCGTAATAATTCAAAGTTTTAATAAAATCTTAAGGCCGATAAACAGCATTGGTCCAAGTTTGATGGCTAAACCAGGTAATGGTGTGCCTTTAAAAATAAGAGAAAACACGAGATTTTATCCCTACTTTAAGGTATGTAAAAAAAAATTGTTTTGTTATATCCATTAATAATTTTATTTATATTTTAAGATTGTATTGGAGCTATTGATAGAACACATATTCTTGCTATGGTAGTAGGAAATGAAACTGCTAGCTACCGAAACAGAAAAGGAATCTTATCCCAAAATGTGTTAGCTGCATGCAATTTCAATTTGCAATTCATATATGTCCTTACTGGTTGGGAAGGTTCAGGTCATGATGCAAAGGTGTTAAATGATGCTCTAACGAGAAGTAATAATAAATTTGAAGTCCCTAAAGGTACATGCATCATTCTATACCAAAATATATTATGTGTGTTTAAGATACATTATTGTATTCACATTTTCATAGTTTTTATTTATATTGTATTTGAAAAATATTTCAGGAAAATTTTATCTGGCTAATTGTGGATATGCCAACCGGAAAATTTTTATAACTCCATTTCGATGTACGCGTTATCACCTCAAGGAATTTACTGGATGTGGGAACCGAAATTCACACTGTCGATTTTCGTTGAATTAGGAATGCAGGATAAACCCTAGTTTCCCAGAGGTCCCGAATATCTGAACAGGATAGGAGCCTCGGCTATGAGAGCTGTTGGCAAGATCCTTAGTTCTAATAACCTAAGACTGCAAAATCCTAGTTGAGTCGCAACTCAGATAACAAAAATGGAAAGCTGCCTAAATGCTCTAAGTGCTCAGCTATGTTTTCTCTGAGTGTAGATTTTCGTATCCTTCTGCATCATCACCCTTGAAGTCCTTATATACTACTCTAGAGGCGGTTCGCTCTTTCCACTTCTGCCCTTGGTCGAATTTATCGCTTCGTGGAAATATTCCTTTTTTCCTCGATCTTCATGATTATCTTGGGAAACATAACATTTATCCCTTACTGCAAAATAAAAGATAAACTGTCACTAAGTTTTGGCTTGATTTTTGGATAAAATCGCCAGTGGGCCTTTAGCCGAGCTTTAGACCTCGTCGGGCCGTTTTCTGACGTAGGCGTTTCTACGATTTTATCGAAAAAGCATTGCTAAGATGACGTCGTCCGAGAGGTAGAATTTTTCGTATGAGGCGTGTGACTCTAGGTGTTTAGTTAACTATTATCCTCTCATACGATCGACCCGATCCTTTCTCGAGAAAACAAGTTCTTTCGGTAAAGTTCCAATGTCAATCCAGATCGAGACTGAACAAAGATAAGTTCGATCAACTATCGAAAGAGGGAGTTTAGCGAGGATGACATGAAACTGGATTTATTTGATCCGACTTGCCAAACGGGAGGGTCGAATTGCTTGTGTCATTTAACTCGCCCGTTCGGCGAGTTGGTCGTGTCGTGACTACCAACTCACCCGTACAGCAAGTTGGCCTCGTCCAACTTGTCGTACAGGCTAGTTGGTTGGTTCGTGCCGTCCAACTCGCCCGTATGGCGAGTTGGTCGTGTTGTGCCATCCAACTTGCCTGTATGGCGAGTTAGTTGGTTTGTGCCATCCAACTCGCCGTACGGGTGATTTGGTCGTGTCGTGCCATCCAACTTGCCCGTATGGCGAGTTGGACAGTCCAACTCACCGTACGAGCGAGTTGGTCGACCCATGTGGCTTGATTTGCCCATTCGACAAGATGGACGTCTTGCTCGGCCATCATCTCCTTTCGGGGAGTTGGATGATCGAGTCTTCCAGTCATTTCGCCATATTACCATTCGCGGATACGTTTACCGGAGGTCTTTGGACAAACTGTTCCTGATGGCTCATTTGCGCAGACCGTGATACGTCCTGAGATCGGACAGGATCACTCAAACGGTTCTGAAATGGATATGATCTCGCAATGGAGAAATGGTGGATCGAGGGGTGACACAGGAGGGGTGGAATCACTCTTGATACTACCAGAGATTCGATGTTGCTTGATGTGACGCACAAGTCCAACAATCGAATGCTTTGTTTGCTAGGCAATAACCTCACCAAGAAACGAAAAGTTCTAAACAAAGAACTAAGAGAGATAAACTCAAAATGAAAGAAGAAAATCGAATGATCTTATTGCTGGAAAGGAGATACATATTTATAGTAGCAAGCATGTGAAGAGACTAAGTAGTTTTGCGGAAAATCACACCTAGGAAACTACAACAAAGACTAAGACTAGTCAAAATAACTCTTCGGTTCTTGGCCTTGGTCGATATGAACCTTTGTCTACCGTCCAGGTTCGTCCGAACCTACTCTGGTCAACAAATGTCCCTTTCGCCTACTTTTGTCCAGATTCATCGAACCTTGTTGTGATGATCGTGTCCTTTGCGGTTAGGAGCAGGACACACTGTGGGTTGTCCGTGTGGGTGATCAATGAACTTTCATGAACGGAACTCCACATAGTCGACCCAAATCTTCAGAGAGTTTAAGTATCCTTGCCTTAGAGAGATTAGAATCATCGATCATCAAGGAATCTTCAATCTGGTCGGAAAAGTGATGTTCATGACCATCGGGGCATGTGGTACGAACCAAACGGGCCAGAAGTGAAGTGTTGTGACCTAAGTCAAGTTCCTCTCGGTGATCTTGAGTTTTGACTCGACTGTTGGTCTTAGATTGTCGAATGGGTCGGGAAAGGATGGCTGAAGGTCGATCAATCCGGTCATTAGGTCGTGGTTCCATCCTTAGATCATTTTCGGGTGAACGCGAGTCGATTCTGTACACGGCTCGGTTAGTCCGTCTGGTCCGGTCGGATGGGTGAACCTCAGTTGAGGTATTCTGATCTTCCTGAACCGCCTCCGGTGTTGGTTCCATGTACTGGGGTGCATCATTCGCTTCCTCTTCAAAAGGATTTGTCCACAAATCTGGATCATCTGCACGAAAAAGAGATAGATCAGAAACATTAAAACTCGAAGAAATATCGTACTTACCTTGAAGATCAAGCTGATAGGCATTGTCATGGATTTTCTTGATGATCTGAAAGGGACCATCGACTCTAGGCATGAGTTTAGACTTTCTTTCTTCAGGGAACCGTTCCTTCCTTAAGTGAACCCACACAAGGTCTCCTTCCTCAAAGGTGACCTTGGTCCGTTTCTTATTTGCCTTCATTTCATAAATTTTTGTTTTGGCTTCAATGTTTGCTCGAACTTTCTCATGCAACTTCTGAATGGTCTCAGCCTTCTTTTTCCCAGTTAGATCCTGGCTCAATCATGGTATGATCAGCATGATCTGATGGTAAAACCTCGGTTGAGTCGAGCTGGTCGACAAGATCGCCATCTTGAGTCGTGTCCATGATCCAAGCAGGTCGGTGCTCGAACTGGGGCGCATCATTCCCTCCCTCTTCAAAAGGATTTGACCTCAAATCCATTTTACCTGAAACAAAAGAAAATGAATCAAACAAAAAGAATTTTGAAAACAAGTAAAATTCAATGAAGGATAAATTTGGAGAGAAACTTCCTTGGAGTTTTGAACTTATTTCCCTCAAGTATTTCCAGTTCCATGTTCCAAAAACACAAGTGTGGTGTCGTTCTCCTCTGCTTGATTCCATCTGAAACTGATCCTTTATATCCTGCACTTTCAAAACAACTAGAGAAACCACATCAAATCTGCGAAATAAATAATCAAAGGGTTTCTCTATCCTTAAGACATCAAAAACAGGATCCAAGCTCTTAGGATAATCATCAAGCACGTGGGCAAGCATCAAGAAAGTAAACTGATCACCAAAAATTGATGTATCAAGTTCAAAATTTAGCCAAGGTGTCAAACTGATAGGAAAAGCAAGAGACAATGCCAAATTTAAAAGATTTTCTTCATGAACGAAATCAAAATGATCTTTTCGCCTAAGAAATTTTGGTTCATGCTTGTTCCTACACCAAATCTCTTTCAAAGCACAACTCAATGAAAACAATTCATGAAAAGGTTTGAGCAAAACGTTTTTCAACCAAGTAAGAATATGTTTTCTCCTTAAAATTCTCGGTTTCAAAACACTTTCATGAAGAGTAGAGACAATCAACTCATGATCTTTACAATGCTTTTGGTTTAGACAGGAGAATGACTGAGTAAACACCTTTGGTTCATGGAGGATCGGTTTTGGCTTAGGACGCTTCTTTCTTGGGCCTGAATCTCCTTTAGAAATCTGGTACTCGCGGATAGTCGGACTGAAGAACCTCTTCTGGTGGCCGGAATATCCTTCTTGGAGTGAACCTCTGTCGCTGACATCTCCAAGGTAGCCGGTTTCAACAAAGCTTCTCCAAAACTCATGTTGGGCACGGTCAATGCTTTCATTTCTCAGAGGCTGAACCTGTCTTTCCTGGATACTCAAAACAAACACTAAAATACCAAGATCAAATGTGCAAGACAAATACTTGTTCAAATCATGAATCAAGATATCTTTTCCAAGAACAAGTAGCACACATTTCAGCCTGTCAAGATGCACTTCAAAATAAACATTACAGACCAGAATTTTATCAAGATATGCAACAATAATATTCATTCCCAAGACGGGCATATCGTGCTCAACATCTGAACACACAAGCTTAAGTTCAGATTGAGAATTAACTATCAAAGACTCAAGATGTTTTTCAAAGAAAGTGTTGTAAACCACAATATCATCAAGGCTCAAAACAACACCATGCCAAGTCTTATCAGTTTCAAAACACACAAGATCAGGCTGCAAAACAAAATCACAAGAATCAAGATCACAAAAATCATTTTCAGTTCTAAGTGATTCATGTTCCAGCAACTTCTTAACCAAAATTTTGTTCAGGGCACAAGAGGATGCAAATAAATCATCAGTGATCAATGCATGTCTAGAAGAACTCAGATCAAAACTATTTTCTTTGAAAACAAGCGAATCAAAAGATTTTCTAACACAAAAGTCAGTTTGTTTCAAATCAATCTCAAGAGTCTTTTCAAAATGATCAAAGCCTTTGCTATTCTTCAAGAACTGATCAAAGGTCAAAATAATTCCAGAGATGATGCCTTTATCATTTTGAAAACGTTTATGATCAAGAAGTTCATCAGGTTTTAAGATTTGAAAAGAATTAATCATGTTATCAAAAACAGAATTTGAAACACAAAATTCTTTCATCTTTTCAAGACCAAAACGAGTTATATCATGAGTACTGATCTTGACAAGCATATCAGGAAAATAATTAATCAAATCAGGTTTCGCACAGTGCTTGTGAAGATCAGGAGGCAAAGGGGCGGGAGATGAAGGAGCAGTAGTTGTGTCGGGGTCAAAGCAAAGATTATTCTCCACAGCAATGGATGTGATGCTTGCTGCTTCTTCATCAAAGACTGGATCAGGTTCGTCCTCCACATCAAAGATAGGATCTTGACCATCATCCAAAGATATCCAAGTGCCAAGACATGGGCATTGATGTGGATTGTCCAGTGGCTCTTCCTCAAAAACCTGTGGAGACAAATCAAGACTACTCGGAAGCTCCGGTTGCAAAACAGTTAGTTCTACATTAGCTTGCTCATTCTCAAACACAAACTCAGGTTCAAGAGAAGGAAGATCACATTTATCCTAACAAGTGGTCAAGGTTTCAATTAGCTTTTCCTCATATTCATCAAAGGTAGGTAAAGAATCTGAAAAAAATTTAAACTCTTCAAAATTGTTTTCAGATTTACCTTTGGCTTTCTTGCTGATGAACAAGGATGGCTCAGCTACTGGAACACGTGTGGAAATGTTCTTCTTTTGGCTTTTGTTGACGTCCTTGAGGGCTTTGTCCACTTCCTTCACAAAGTTTTCACAAAATTGTTGGACATCAAAATGAAAAGATTGCCTCTTTGGATCAGCCACATCTCTGGTTGTTTTTCTCCTTATAGGTGGTTGTTCCTGCACACTAACAAACTCATCAAAATAATTCAAGGGATATTTAAAAGGAGTATGAGAGTTAGAATTTCGTTGGGGCTTCTCCTTGCTACTCTCCTTGAGAAGACCAAACATCATAACCTAAAAATCTCAACACCAAAAGTTAGGAAATAAATCCTCACACTCTCAATGTGTTTATCCTCACCCACACACGTGTTTCACTCTGATTTTTAAGGTAATCACTCAAGTTTCTTCTCAAAGTTCTAAGAAAGACAATCCAAGTTTCCAATGGGTTTCCCAAGCAAACAAACAATGAGATGAGATAGAAAGATAACAAAATTTGAATTTGGAATCTGCTTTAACCTCCTCAAAGGCCGGATTTCTCCTCGGCCAGCAGGATTTCTCTTCCACCACCAAACCACAAATCAAACTTTTTGAAATCTTTCAAACTTTTTTTTGTTTTTTTTTTGATCTTTTCTTTTCTTTTCCTTTTCATTTTTTTTTCTTTTTTTAAAGTGGATGGTAATGAGGGGCCCAGATTCAAGATAGAAAGAAGAAGAAGAAGTGTTTTAAGAAATTTAAATGGAAGATGAGAAGATGAAAAGATAGTACCGGTTGAGTGGCTCTGATACCACTTGATACGTCCTGAGATCGGACAGGATCACTCAAACGGTTCTGAGACGGATATGATCTCGCAATGGAGAAATGGTGGATCGAGGGGTGACACAAGAGGGGCGGAATCACTCTTGATACTACCAGAGATTCAATGTTGCTTGATGTGACGCACAAGTCCAACAATCGAATGGTTTGTTTGCTAGGCGATAACCTCACCAAGAAACGAAAAGTTCTAAACAAAGAACTAAGAGAGATAAACTCAAAATGAAAGAAGAAAATCGAATGATCTTATTGCTGGAAAGGAGATACATATTTATAGTAGCAAGCATGTGAAGAGACTAAGTAGTTTTGCGGAAAATCACACCTAGGAAACTACAACAAAGACTAAGACTAGTCAAAATAACTCTTCGGTTCTTGGCCTTGGTCGATATGACCCTTTGTCTACCGTCCAGGTTCGTCCGAACCTACTCTGGTCAACAGATGTCCCTTCGCCTACTTTTGTACAGATTCATCGAACCTTGTTGTGATGATCGTGTCCTTTGCGGTTAGGAGCAGGACACACTGTGGGTTGTCCGTGTGGGTGATCAATGAACTTTCATGAACGGAACTCCACATTAGTCGATCCAAATCTTCAGAGAGTTTAAGTATCCTTGCCTTAGAGAGATTAGAATCATCGATCATCAAGGAATCTTCAATCTGGTCGGAAAAGTGATGTTCATGACCATCGGGGCATGTGGTACGAACCAAACGGGCCAGAAGTGAAGTGCTGTGACCTAAGTCAAGTTCCTCTCGGTGATCTTGAGTTTTGGTTCAACTGTTGGTCTTAGATTGTCGAATGGGTCGGGAAAGGATGGCTGAAGGTCGATCAATCCGGTCATTAGGTCGTGGTTCCATCCTTAGATCATTTCCGGGTGAACGCGGGTCGATTCTGTACACGGCTCGGTTAGTCCGTCTGGTCCGGTCGGATGGGTGAACCTCAGTTGAGGTATTCTGATCTTCCTGAACCGCCTCCGGTGCTGGTTCCATGTACTAGGGTGCATCAGACCGCTCCTTTGTGTCTAGTCAAGATTTAACCTCAATTTTTGGCGTTTCCCTTTTTTTGAGTCAGTTTCAGCAAGAACGCATTTTCCCGGTAGGTTTCCGATGTTGATTCCGTCGTAACCGATTTTGACCCCAACACTGGAGGAGATAGTGATCCCAGATATAAAGAAGAACTATTCAACCATCGTCATGCATGTTTAAGAAATGTCATCGAAAGGATCTTTGGTATTTTCAAATCAAGATTTCCGATATTCAAATCTGCATCTAGTTTTCCATATAAGACGCAAGCATAATTAGTACTTGCATGTGCTGCATTGCATAACTATCTCCGCCAAAAATGTCGTTCATATCAATTTCCTCCAGAAGAAATTTCTGATGAACAAAGTGTTACCGAATCAAGTACTAGTGGTCATCAATTTCTGGGCACACAAGAACAACAAAGAGAACTTGCTAATGAATGGAGAATAATTGTTGCTTCAAATATGTGGAATGATGTTATTGCTAGTGGATCTCAGCGGTGATATACGCATAAAGTAAGTTCTACGTTTTTGTGTGTTTTCTAAATAGTTAGGGTTGACAAGGATATTTATATATCACATTCTGTTACTTGGTTGATATGTGTGAGATGGTTTGTTGGCAGGACATAGAAAAAGAAGATACTCAAAATAATGCTAAGTCGATGTGAAGAGAAGTAGTTTGTGCATTTTTATTTTGGATCTTTAGGAAAGTAAAAACATAATATGTTTAACCTTTTTGTGCTCTGAAAACTATTGCAACAACGTTTTTAAATTTTCATCATATATATAATGGAGACTTGTTCACTTTCTTTCGGTTTAGAATGGTGGACATCGAAAAATAAGAAATATATTGATGTTGGAAAATAGTCTGAATGATTAACTTTTTTATTTAAATATTAAAAACAGTTTTAACCAAATTCTCCTACAAAATCTCCACCAGAATCCTTGAATTTAACTAAAACTCTCTGAATTCCACCAAAACTTAAAATCTTCTAAACCTTCTCAAATCCTTATTCCAATAAGGCTAAATTTTCGAGCAAAAAAAAAACCTACTCTTTTCTTAATGTAAGCTTGGAGAGTATATCATACTAGTATAATTCATAGAATATGTTTTGGATGTTGCCAAAAATCATATCACAATTGTATCCAAGGATTTAAAAATCGCACAGAATCATCACACCTGGCGACTTATTAAGTTAAAAAAAAAAGAGACCAAATTTTGAATCCCGTTATTTTCCTTAATGATTTTGTAAAATGTTTATATTTTTCATTTATTGTTTCAACGCTTTCTGTGGTTTAAGGTTATATTTGTTAAGCTAGATGGACTTCCAACCTAAAACCAATTGGTTTTGGTTGGAAGCCCATCTAGCTTAACATGGTATCAGAGCCCACGATCCAAACAATCCAACCTGATCCATTATCGATCTTGCCCAAAGTCGGCCCATCGATCTTTGCCCAAACATTCCGAGATTGACGCTCAAAGAGCCATCATTTCGAGGGGGCGTATTAGGGACAGAGGTCCCACATCGGTAGTTGGAAGGGACCCTTAGCAATATATAAGATAGATGGATCACTCCACTTATCACCAATTGGTTTTAAGTTGGAAGCCCATCTAGCTTAACAATATCTATTGTCAAGGTTAACACAAAATTTGGATGGTTCTTGTAATGATTTTGTAAACTTTTTCTATTTTTAATTTATAGTTCAAAGCTTTTTGTCAAGAAATTACCCGAGATTTTGGCGGTCCTGTATATACTAGTCGTGCCATAACTATTTGTGTCCTTAACTCGTGACCCGTTTCTTAAAACAGTGTATCTATAGAGCTTGTCGTGTATGTAACCCGAATCTGGTTAAACCCATTCGCAGGACGTTCTAGGAATCAAGGTGAAGGTGATGCTTGACTGCGACCCCAAGGGGATTTTAGGACCGAGAACACTGATTTCTGATGCTGTGATCAACCATTCTCCAAAGGAAGAACATGTTAACCACACATCTGCTCCGGCTGCTCTTGTACCTGAAGCTTAGCTAAAGATTTCGAGAATGTGAGAAGTGTAAGCCATCAGAAAATGCGTGAGCTTTGGTATCCTAGAAGATTCGTCTTGAATTACTAGTGCCTTCTTTTTTTTTTCCTTTTTTTAGCCGTGTGAAAACTGATTGTTGCGGGTTCAGCTTACAATTAATTTTTCTTTAGCTAACAAAATGGCTGCAGATCACTTAACTGTGATTTCGAAACTTGTGGTCTATTGTAATGAGACTCTGAGAGACACATGTAGGTTACTTGGAAGCCACTTATAAGATAAGAGCAACCAAATGAGCAGGAAGCCAAAGCTGAAAAAACTAGAAACAAAACAATTTAATGAAAACGGTACTATGTTCCCAAACCCTTACAGTTTTATGTAACCAGTCATGTCAGTATATGTTATCATGAATCAAAATAGAATCTTGACATCAAAGAATAATCCTTAATATGAAGAGGCTAAATCTGGTGAGGATATCGTAATATAAGAAGCATATAAGATTGAAGGAGAATGCAAAAGTTCATTACATGAATTCACAAATCAATATCAGACTACAATGAGTAATGACAAAGATCATATCTCTCTCTCTCTCTCTCTCAATCTTAGCCTCTCTTGACAGGATCGAAGTTGGAGACACCAACAACAACACCAATGATGACGGTGAGCACCACTCCACCAGCGGCAATGCTAAGCAAGAAGTTATTGAGAGAAGGAGAGATACCTGAGCCTGCCGCGTCAGCCACCTCAGGGATCACCATCGAAACAGAAAGAGCTGCTGCGGCTAAGCCACTCACAGCCTTCTCCATCTTCAGGTTAGACGCATTCACTTGAAACTTCCGTGAAGGCATGGATACGGAGAAGGAGGACGCCTTAGATGGTTTCAAAGGCAGTGGCTTGAGGAAGGCAATGGGTTTCGCCGACGACAAGCGGTTTTGGGTGAGTGGCATAACCAATGATACAGCGGAGATAGAAGCCATTTCTGAGTCTCTCTTTTTCGACTTGATTTGTCAATGTGAGTTTGTTCTTTGATAAGAAAATAAGGTGGAGGAAATCCCCATAAGATAATGTCATCTGAGGAGTGGGAGATAGGAGTTCTACGTGGCTGTTTCTGAGCTTCTAAGTGTGATTCGCTGGGATAAGCTTATCTTCTTCTTCTTTTTTTCTTTTTTTTCGCCAATCACGATTCTTTTTTTGCAACCAAAAAAACAAAAAGAAACAGAAATCTGCCGTGCAGAATTTTATTTTTTTATCATAAATTTTCATAGTATACTCTCTAAGTTTCATTATCAAATAAGTAATGTTTAATTGCACATGACTGATATATCTTTTATTCTGTAAATTTAGGATTACAAAAATCTGAACTAAAAATCATGAATAAAAACGATTTATATGGAGTCCAGATTTAATGTGTAACGTTTTTGTGCGATTTTGATGGTATAAAATACAACTATGTGAGACTATTATAAATTTTAAGAAAAAAAGACATTCATCTATCTCTTCTCTTTAACTTTTTTAGAGTTTTCATTTGTCATCTTCTTCGTGCCACCCGCCTCCTCTTTCTGGTCGTCAGAGGCTTGGCCTTCATTTTTGTTCCGCTTCTGACTCTCTGATGGTCTATGTCTTCTGGTGGGGGGTGATGTGGTGTTGGTTCTCTCAGTCCCGTGGTCCTTATTAAATATGTAGGCTTAATGGCAGTATGGCAGCACGTGTGGACAGCTACCTCCTCCTCTTGGTGACGTCGTCCGATTTGGTCGGCCTCAGCGATTTTTCTGTCTGAGACTGCCCTCTCCAAAGTGTGGTTGTGCGTGTGGCGTCGTCTAGCTACTCCAGGCCCGTCTCTACTTCCGGCATGGTTGTGGCCAGAGGCGTGATAGTTGTTCTCATCGGGCTAGGGTTCAAGTCCTTCTCCATGAAGTATTTATGTATTGTTGTCCTTCTTGGTTGTCTTAGGTCCTCTTAGAGGTTTAGCTCTCAGCTATGTTCTCTTACCTCTCCGTCGGCGACGCGTCCAACAGTTTTTGTTCACCAGTATTTTTGCATGTAAGTAGGTGCGGTATGGCGGTGTGGCTCTCCGTGACTATGATCTTTTCCCAATAATAGCTTATGTTTTTTTCTTTTCCGGTTTAGGAGCCAGTTATGTGATGGATAGATGATTGGTTAATTAGGCAACGATTTTATCTTCGTTCCGGTCTCTGGTTTTACTAGAGGATTTGTCCACTTCCAGTCTGTTTTCTCTATATGGGTTTTCTGGTTTAAACGGGTGCACACGGTTACGGTAGTCGGAGCTAGAGGGGGTCATCTCTGGTTCTTTCCAACGAACGACATAATCATTAGAAGCAAGTTTATCCTAGTATCCATGGTGTCGTGTTGGTTTGCGGGTCCGTGATGGATTCTTGGCTCAGTTTGTGGCAGGTTTACTTCATGGAATTTGTAGGCGTCGTGCTTCTGGGGTTAAGGTTGCCCTATCTCTCGGTATCTCAGCGCACCATGGTCATCTACTCTGCTTTTTTCGGTGCTCATCATCGCCTTGTTCGCTTCTTTTTTTTCCGTTGGTCAAACTAATTTAATTCTCGCCATTTTTAGCTGTTGTGCGATGTTTGCTTGTTGTTTAGTTTCGTTTGATTTATTTCTTGTCATCTTTGTAATTCTATCAAAATTGAAAATTTGTTATAAATTTTAACATTTTATCAAAAAACTATGTGAGACTATTTCGGAACACCTAAATAGAATTGCTAATTTATTATTTATAATAAATTTTCAAAACATTTGAAATTTAAGAAAAAAGTGTAAGAGATTTGATGGAGTTTTATGTTTGCATAATAGTGTAACTTGAATGATAGATGATAAATTTATTTATATTAAAAGAGTTTCTTGATCTGGAAGGATAAATTTGTGCTAAAAAGAAAATATAAATATGCATGCGGTGCTCAGATTCAGTCAACTACAATGGTTTATGTTGCTTTCTTTCCACCGAGTTGACTTTCGGATTCAGAAAGCTAATAGGATAGTATATCCCTTATTGGGAAAAAAAAATTAAGTACAGAGATGCAATATATATATATTGAGATTTGAAAAATTTATGGACTCAATCTTTACGATTTATCCTCGATATTATGCAAAAAAAAATATTGATAAATTTTTGTTTAAAATATAACCTTTTTGAGGAAAAAAGATTCAAATCCAAGTCCGACCAAACCCGGCAAAGGTGGTGCATGTGTGTGTGTGCATAGTTGTACATAATATCTCTCAATGTTTCTCAATAGTGTTTCCCAAAGCTATTGAATTTTTATTGCGGAAATGCTATATATTTTCTCTAGAGGTTTTTCTTTCATGTTTATAATGTGGGAGTTCTGATGTTTAACCAAAAATCATAAAGCTTTTTGAAGCTATAATATCCATTTATCTTCACTTATCCAATTTTATTAAACCATTACGCTAATAAAAAATAGTTGCAACAATCCCTATATGAATGTAAATAGTAGTTGGTATCACTGAAGTGTCGTCGATATCGTAATAGGATGATTAAGCCCTTATTTAGAAATTTCGTAATGTTGGTATGGCTCATGATAGGTTTCTATCGACTTTGTGTTATGTTGGGCTTTCATAGTGGTATAATTGGCTTAGAACCTAGTCCTCTCCTCTTAAATATCGATGACCCAATTGGCGCAATGAGGAGTGTCCTCTCAGGATTTGTGTGAAGGTCATGTCGATGTTCTGAGTCGATCCATAGTATTTTACGGTGTGCTCTAGTTCCTTTCCATGGGGTACTGGTACTTAGGCAACTACCTTCTTGAATCTCTTCATAAAATATTTAAACACTCCTTTTCCCTTTGAGTCTTTGTAAGAAGTTTGGGGCCGATGCTCCCTCTTGGATGTACATGGAACAATGTTTCATGAACTTGATTGGTAACTGTGGAAGTTTTCAAGAGATTTTTCTCGTGATTTTGAGAACTAACCGATAGCAGAGCCACTTAGGCTTTCCTTGAATAGTTATGAATAGTCAACATCACATTATTTAAGAGAAAACTGAGCACGTCAAATGGCTATGAAAATGTGGTCATGTCATATTGGGGATAAAAGTCATCCGAGAATGTTAGAATCATGATTTTTTTCCAAGTGATGTACTCTTGTTATGATAAATTTTTAATGAATGGAGTCTTCTAGGTATTTTCGAGAACGCACTCTATCACTACTGAAGATCTAGTTGCTTGATGGACATCTGAGTTAATCTCACGTATCACTACAAGAAAACAGCGCAATACTGAGGGAAATTCCGAGGGAACTTTGGTTTCTCGGAATATTCCGATGCTATTCCGAGGAAATTCCTAGGAAACGCAATTTCTGTGTTTCCTCGGAATTTCCTCGGAATATACCTAGGAAATTCCGAGGAATACAATTTCCCTCGGAATTTTCCGATGAAATTCCGAGGGGAAAAAATCCCTCGAAATAAACCGAGGAAAATCCGATGAGAAATTATAGCCGTTAGTTAGCCGTTGTGGTATTTCAAAAATTCCGAGGAAATTCCGACGGCAATGGCTAGTGCCTCGGAATTTCCTAGGTATTTCGTGGGAATTGTCGGCAGATTTCATCTATAAATACAAGCACCCCTCATCCTCTTCATTCACTCCATATCTTCATCCTCTCTCATTCTATTTTGCACACACGAATCTGATTGAAAAAAACATGTCTTCTTATAATTATCATCGCTCGTGGATCGATCGACCTCATATGGATCCGAACACGAGATTGCTTACGCCAGAATTCGAAAGTGGTCTAAAGGAATTCATGGGGAAAGCTCTCAACCAACCGGAAGCTGAAACGGGTATGTTAAGATGTCCTTGCTCTACTTGTAAAAATAGGAAGGTTATTAAACAGTTAGATGTTTGGACTCATCTATATATTCGAGGGTTTACACGGAGTTACAAAGTTTGGTATCATCATGGGAAAACTGGTTATGAATATGGTAGTACTAGCGAACCTCAGCCTGCGGTTAGGTTAGAAGAACCAATTAGAACGGGCGTAGATTATGGTGTAGGTACTGAGCAGATGGTAAATGATCATTTTAGAGGGGAAGATTTACCCAATGCAGAAGCTAGGAGATTTTATGATATGTTGGATGCTGGAAAGTAACCTTTGTACAAAGGTTGCAGAGATGGTCATTCAGCTTTATCATCTGCAACAAGACTGATGAGCATTAAATCTGATTATAATTTGGTTGAAGACTGTGTGGATGCGATTGCTGATTTTGTAAAAGGTGTTCTACCTGAGGATAATGTTGCCCCTGGTTCATACTACGAGGTTCAGAAACTGGTAGCTGGTCTTGGTTTATCGTATCAGGTAATAGATGTATGCAGGGATAACTGCATGATTTATTGGAGGGCGGATGAGCAGCTGGATACATGCAAGTTTTGTGGGAAGGCTCGTTATAAAGATACCAGTGGAAGAGTTCCAGTGCCATATAAAAGGATGTGGTATTTGCCTTTGACGGAAAGGTTGCAGAGGTTGTATCAGTCTGAACGCACAGCGCAACCAATGAGATGGCATGCAGAGCATTCAACGGATGGTGAGATTAGACATCCTTCAGATGCAAAAGCTTGGAAGCATTTCCAGTCGACCTATCCAGAATTTGCGTATGAGAGAAGAAATGTCTACCTTGGATTATGTACGGACGGTTTCAGCCCATTTGGGAAGCATTGGAGACAGTATTCTCTATGGCCAGTCATTCTCACACCATACAACTTACCGCCAAACTTGTGCTTGCGTCGAGAGTTTTTGTTTCTCTCCATTCTCGTTCCCGGGCCAGAGCATCCTAGGAGATCACTTGATGTGTTTCTACAGCCACTAATATATGAGTTGCAACAGCTATGGGGTCAAGGTGCTGAAACGTACGATGTTTCGTGTAAAGAAAACTTCCAAATGCGGGCAGTACTTATGTGGACAATAAGTGATTTTCCAGCATATGGTATGTTATCTGGATGGACAACGCATGGAAGACTATCATGTCCATATTGTCAAGATAACACTGATGCTTTTCAACTAAAACATGGAAGGAAAACGTGTTGGTTTGACTGTCACAGGAGATTCCTACCACCAGATCATCCATATCGCAGGAGTAGGAATTTGTTTACGAAGAACAAGAGGGTGTTTGACAGTCCACCTCCGGAAATCAGTGGGAGAGAAATGTTGACACAACTAAGAGATTTTGGTGCAGAAAGGACCCCAGACATGGGTGGACATGTGCATTATCCGGTTGATGCTGTTGGAGATCTACATAACTGGCACAAAAAGAGTATTTTCTGGGATCTGCCATATTGGAAGGATCATCTGCTGAGGCATAATTTAGATGTCATGCATATTGAGAAGAACTTTTTCGACAACCTGATGAACACGATCCTTAATGTTCAAGGTAAAACGAAGGATAATTTGAAGTCAAGACTGGATTTAGTCGATATATGTGCTCGTGAAGAACTTCATGTTGATGAGAATGGCAGGGCTCCTTTTCCCATATACCGACTTGATGCAGCGGCCAAAGATGCGTTCTTTGATTGGATTTCAAAGGATGTGGAATTTCCAGACGGTTACGCATCTAATTTGCGTAACTGTGTCGACAAAAACGAAGGAAAGTTTACCGGCTTGAAGATTCACGATTGCCATGTAATGATGCAGCGCCTCCTTCCTTTTGCCTTCAAGGAACTATTACCAAAGAATGTTTATGAAGCAGTTGCAGGGATAAGTGCTTTCTTCCGCGATTTATGCACGAGATCAATGACTCCTGAATGTATTGAAAACTTGAAGACTAATATAGCCGTGATCAAGTGCAACCTTGAGAAGATATTTCCTCCTTCCTTTTTTTATGTTATGGAGCATCTTGTTATTCACTTGCCAAGAGAACTGGAACTTGGTGGTCCTGTGCAGTATAGATGGATGTATCTGTATGAGCGGTATATGTTTCATCTGAAGAAGATGGTGAAAAATTTAAGTAGGGTGGAAGGTTCTATAGTGGCACAGTTTATCAGAGCAGAAACTTCAAACTTTGCGGAGCACTACTTTCCAGGAGAAGTGCAGACGAAAACCAGAAAACCCGCTCGGCATGACGATAGAGGCAAAAGGGCAACATATTATGTTACGGTTCCAGACATCTTCACAGATGTTGGACGACTCAGCGGAAAAGCAAAGAACCGTCGACTTACTGAGGAGGAGCACAGTCAATTGCAAACATATTTGCTCACCAACTGCGAAGATGTTCTTCAATATGAGAGGTAAAAAATTTAGCTCAAAAATATTTATTATAACAAGTTCAAATTTTAATATTGTCATCATATGTACAGGATTTTCATGGCGGAAAAGCGGTTTGAAAATAGATACGCCACTGAACAGGAACTAGAAGCACTGAAGCAGAGAGAATTTGCTCGATGGATGCTTACTTATGTGAGTGCTTTAAACAAATTTTTATACTATTTACTACATTTTTATACTAATATGAGAGATAAAACATATGTTTTATTCATAGGTGTCTGATGGTATGGCCAGAGGTGAAACATTTGACGATTGGCTACGCGAGATGGTGTGGGGCCCAAAGTATGTGGTGAAGTCATATCCGAGATTTGCTTCTCGGGGATATGCATTCACAACTTCTAAGAGGAGACGTTCGAGTACGACTTATGATGCTGGTGTTTGCTCTGCATCTGGAGATGATGTATACTACGGAAACATAAGCGAGATTTTGGAAATCATGTATCCGGGCATGGTTGGATTGCGGTGCACTGTTTTCTATTGTGATTGGTATGACAACACTCCGGATCGAGGTGTTAGAACAGATGCATTTGGTGTTACATCAGTACATTCGAGGCGAAAGCTACCATATTACGATCCTTTCATTCTTGCTTCTCAGGCCGATCAGGTAATTAAAAATATAGATGTCAATTATTTTCAATATTTGCTTCATCATCGTTAATTAACAAATTTAAAATGTTACAAGTTTGTTATATCAAGTACCCCCGGGCTACAAATAGAGATGATCCATGGGTCACTGTTACATCACTCAACCTGAGAAGCCGAGTTCAGGGAAGTTCTGAGCTGGAAGACCCACTCCAACCAAACACATCCGGCAACTTAAGTGCAGCAGGAGATGTAGCTGCAGTTGATCTTGTTATCGATTTTACCGATTTTGGAGACGAAGCCGTCGTTCACGTCGAGGATGAACCAGAGATTGGAGAGTTTCACCAAGATCCAGATTCAGATTCATCTGGTGGTGATGATGATGACTCGGGTTCAGAGTAGTATAATTTTTTTTTTTTTTTCAAAATTCCGAGGAAATTCCGAGGACCTGCAGGGTGTTCCTCGGAATTTCCTCAGAAATTTTGCCTTGTAAAATCAGATTTAGGGGTTTAATCTTAGGGTTTAATTCCCTCGGAATTTCCTAGGAATATTCCTAGGGAATTCCGAGGAAAACCAAAATTTCGTCGAAATTTCCTAGGAATATTCCTAGGGAATTCCGAGGGAATGATGGTTTACAATCGAAAACACCGATTTACGATTTCCACAAGACTTTCATAAGCCTTATTAAGTGTCTTGGATTGATTATGGGACAAGACATTGGTGTTGTACCAATTAATAGACACTTTACCGATTGTATCAACGAGATCCCCAAACAACAAGATAAACACTTATACACTTTAATGAACAGAAACGACAATACTTGCACTCATGTCAATAATTTTGTAATTTCAACGTTTACTTGCCATCTATTGTAAATGTTACCCTAAGAAAAACTGCTAAATTGTTCAAGGAATGGTCTAAAGTTTTAAATTTTGGATTTTGAAACCCTAAACTAAGGTTCCTCGGAATTTCCTAGGAATTTCCTAGGAAATTTCCTAGGAAATTCCGAGGAACAGCCTCACCAATAGGAACACATGCAGAGAATATTCTCTGATTCTCAAGAATTCCGAGGGATTCGATATTCCGTCGGAATTCCCTCGGAAATTTTCATTACCCGGGAAACCAAACCGCCAAAATTTTTGCGAAAAAGTCGAATATTGAGGATTCCGACGGAATTCCGACGGATTCATTTTCCGTCGGAAATCTCGGGTTTTAAACCCGAGACTGTTCTTCTTCTTCCCCATTCTCTCTTTCTCTCTTCCTCCCTTGCGATTTTCCGGCGATTTCTCTCCCCCCTTGCGATTTTCCGGCGAATCCCCTCCAAATCCACCTCTAAATCCATTCCTAGTCCCCATGTAAGTTCTACATCCGATTTTCTTAGGTCTTTAGCGAATTTAGATTGTTAGGATTGAGATTAGATTGTTAGATTTAGATTGTTAGGTTTATTAGATTGTTAGGATTGTTAGATTGTTAGGTTTTAGGGTATTTGATTTAGTTTAGGGTTTTAGGGAATTTGATTTTGATTAGGTTTTAGTGAATTTGATTTTGATTAGGGTTTTAGGGAATTTGATTTTGTTTTTAAAATTCAATTTTGATATTAAAATATATATTTGGATTTTTATAATTATTAAAATAATTTTTATAATTTATAAGTAAGTTTAAAAGTAATTTACTAATTATTTTAACCATTTTTATAATTTATAAATATTTTTATAATTTATAATTTATAAGTAAGTTTAAAAGTAATTTACTAATTATTTTAACCATTTTTATAATTTATAAAAAAAAATTTAATTATGAAACTATTTTTGTGTTTTTATAACAATTTTAAATCTTTATTTTCATTTATATTTTTAAAAACTAATTTTAAATCTTTATTTTAAAAAAATTATAGGGATTCTGGTGAGCAGAGTACGAGGGCTCGACCTCGTCGTTCCGCACCGCGAGGCCGTGCTCCTTCGACGACCCCTTCTCGGGTTTCGTCCACTCGGGGTTCTTCTTCATCATCGCAGAACATCCATCAGGCGGTTCATCAGGCGGTTCCTCCGATTGCTGATGAGGCTCCTCCTGTCGTTCACGACTTTCCGGACATTCCCGAGCTTCCTGTCGCTCCAGGAGTGATGTCTGTTGCACAGCTGGTGCAACAGCCAGGTCGTGAGCATCTCCCCTATCTCACTCAGTATCCTAGGGGACACAGACAGACTTGGTAAGTGAAAGTTTTTTTTCTTTCTTTTAAAAATTTGATTCATTATTAATAATTTGTTTCTAATATTAGGTTCGACCGATCCCATAACGGGATCAGCGCTTGGATCAACAGGATGATGTACTCCGACCTCAGGAGGGGATACAAAACCTTCTCGGTGATGCCTGACAACGAGAAGGAGTTGTGGTTTCGTCAGTTTGCTGTAAGAATTCTAACTTTTTTAAATTTCTTTTTTTTCTTTAATATTATATTTTTACTAATCATGTTTTTTTTCAGCAAGAGTTCACCTGGCATCCGGATAACACGTCGTTCATCCGTAACGCCTTCGTCCAAAAGTGTATGGGGAACTATGGACGACAAATATATGAGTGGAAGCAGAAGTGGCTCAAGAATAAGGTATTATCTTTTTTACTTTATTAATATATTTTTCATTCTATTTAACTTTTTCATATTTTTTTTTCATTAAAAGGTCCCAAAGTCGATCAACCCGACGGTCTGGGAGGAGTTGTGTATCCATTGGAACAAGACCGAGACGAAGGAGATCTCTAACACCAACTCCACCAACCGCAAGAGCGATCGTGGCGGGAAGGGCATCTTCGTGCACAATTTGGGTGCTCAGTCTATTCCCACTCTCGCAGACAAATTGGTAAGTTGAAACTCCTTTTCTTCTAAATTTAAAATATTTTTATTTTTCCTGTATTCTAATGTTTTTTTTTACTTATGTGTTTTCCTAGGCGGAAGAAAATGATGGCGACACCGTGGGTGATTTCGATTTGTACAAGAGGATCCACACCAACAAGACGACGGGCCAGATTGATGACGGTCTTGCGAAGGAAGTGGTCTCCCTGGTGGACAGTATGAAGGAAGACCAAGAGGCCCGTCTCTCCCAGATCCAGGCCGATCTCGACTCCACATCCACTGCATCGACTGCCCTCTCCAAAGTTCAAATCGACGAGCTTCTTGTATCGGTAAGATATTTTCTAAATATTCAATTCATTTATATATTTTATAATCTTTTTTCTATGATTATAATTTTAAATTTTCTTTTTCAGGCGATTCCAAAGAAGAAGAGACGTTTGGTCGGTTTGGGTCGTCGATCCAAGCCGATTCCTTCTACATCCCAGGTGCCGGTTGATCCTATGCTGATAGATCAACTGAAGGATAAGGATGACCACATCGCTATGTTGGAGGCGAAGATGGCGGCTCAAGAGGCTGCTAGTAAGGCAGAAAAGAGGCGGACTGAGAGGATGATGGAGGCGTTCATGAAGCAATTCCCAGACCATAACTTCGACGACGACGAGGACGAGGACGAGGAGTATTTCTTTTTATTTCTTCTTTCTGTTTTTAATTTTCTGTTTCGAATATTACTTTTTAACATTTATCTATATTATTTTTTTATTTAAATTTCAATTTTCAATTTAAAAAATTTTAATTTTATTTTCGAATTTTAATTTAAAAAAAAAAATTTATATTATTTTAAAAAAAAAAATATTACGAATATTCCGAGGATATTCCTCGGAATATTCTGAGGGATACAGTTCCTCGGAATTTCCTAGGTATATTCCCAGGAAATAAATCCGTCGGAATATTCCGAGGAAAGACTTTCCTCGGAATTTTCGAGGGTTAGTAGTCCTCGGAATATCCCGACGGATTTCTTCCTGGGAATATTCCGACGGATTTTTTTCCATCGGAAACTACCGACGGACTGCTTCCTCGGAAATTTCCGTGGGAATTCCGACCAATTGTTCCATCGACAATATTCCTCGGAATGTCCTCGGAATTGTTTCCGTCGGAATCTCCTCGGAATATTCCGAGGAAATTCCGACGAAAACTGTGATTCCGAGGAAATTTTTCCGAGGGACTTTTTGTTCGGAATGTCGTCGGAATCGCTTGATTCCGACGACATTCCGAGGAAAATGTCCCTAGGAATCGAGGTGTTTTCTTGTAGTGTATGGAGCTTTTGATCCATTCTACCTCATGAGAAGTAGCCAGGTTGACTTATTTGAGTCCGCCAAGTTATTCGATTCCATAGTGGTTTTGGGAATCTACATATGGAGATTTTGTAACATCTCAATTTGTGGTGTATGTTAATGTATGCTTAAAGGTTTAAATAATTGATTTAACTATCTATGTCAACAAAGGGCACTTACCTTTTCGGTCACACATCCAGGAAGAATTCAGAGTTAATTGTGCTTGAGCTGTAGTAGTGGAATGATGGATGATATATCAAGGAAGTGATTTGCGATATAGTTCGAGTGAGATCAAAGCACGATGAAAGGCCATGTAGTGATTCATGGAATAGTAAACAAGTCTTTTGAGAATCCGAAAAATTAATGCCACATCTGTCATATGGAATGGGCCCTACAAGCCGAGCGAGCAGGCTTGGGATGCCTATTGTATGTGGGCGATCGGGGGGTTACAAATGGTATAAGAGGCAAACTCAGAAAAATGTGGAGTCATGTGTAGGCTTATGTTAATAAGAATGATCATCCTGGGGCGCAATGAGGACATTTCGTTCTGAGAGAGGGTGACTGTAACATCGTAGTTTGTGGTTTATTTTAATGTACTTTTAAAGGCTTAAAATTGGCTTGGCTATCTATACCACCAAAGTATACTTACCTTTTCAATCACACATCCAAAAATTACTCTGAATTTAAGAATACTTGTACTCGAGTAGTGGCAGGATATGTGACCTATTGGAAAGTGATTCGTGATAACGTGGAGCCGTGCGCGGAGGAAGCGTTACAAGTTGTATCAGAGCCAAGGACAAAAGATTTTAGAGTCATGTATTGGGCTCACACTAATATGGGTGATCATCATGGGCTGCAAATGAGAGGTGGTTATTGTAACATATCGCTTTGTGGTATAGGGTAATGTATTTTTAAAAGCTTAAAAGAATTGTGTTGGCTACCTATATAAAAAAAGTGCAGTTATATTTTCAGTCAAACATACATAAATAACTCCATATTGAATTATACTTGAACTAGAGTAGTGAAAAGATGGATGATATATCGGGAAGTAATTCGCGATACCGTTCGAGTGATAACGAATCACGAGAAAAGTTCATGTGGTGATTGTCAAGACAGTAAACAAGTATTTCGAGCCTTCGAAAAATAACGCACTGTAAGTCTCAAAGAATGTGACCCACTGTCTTAGTTAGCGGTTGTGGGAAGCCCATTAACTATGGGCAGTACTGAAAGTGGAGTTTGATTAGGTGATTAATATAGGGACAAAGCTTGTCGAAAATCTCGTTTATATTAGAAATAAATTGGGATCGAAGAGGGATTACAACTGAAAGGTGAGTTCGATTATGGGATCAAGCTCGTTATATAATAAAGACCGAGGTCGCTAAGTTTATCTCTCTAAAATCTCTCTCTAGAAGCTCTGAGGAGAAAAGCTGGTCCTTTACAGTTGAGAAGGGGTCTGAATGCAACAAAAGACATCTCGTTGTCCTTGTCGATAAGGTCATATATTCAATCCTGTCAGGTGAGGTCTCATATTCCTTGTGCCGCGAACGCAACTCGCCTGATCCCAAGGCATTCAGTTCTAGTCAAACTGCGTCATCGGTACTTTTTGACCATTAAAACACACTTCTCTTTGGGTATGGGTGCGAGCTTGTCACGTCCCTTTTATCATCAAGCTATTTATTCCTTGGTGATGCAAGTTAAAATTTTCTGAAACTCGGACAAGCATTAATAGGGTGAAGTCAACCTCCAACAATAAGTGTCCCTCCTTAGTTCGTTATTTTTCTTGTGTACTTAGTTGTTTTTTGTATTAACATATATGCTCTGCTCGAGCTCTCTTTTTATATAAGTTATATATATATATATATATACATTGACATTCTCGTATTTGAAGTTGTGTATTCAGTGGTGCCACTTCGTGAGGGAGTTGAGCAGGTTTGCTTTTCCCAACATGAAACAATAGATGCGGGTGATCGGTCCTCCCTCTTTTCTCGTGGGTAGCATGTTTAGTGGGTTTGAATGGGTATTTTCTATGTGTTCTAAGATCTTCGATAAACAATACACAAGACGATCTCAAATTGTATATTTTTTTTCTTTTTGTACTAGGTAAACATTGGCAGGTCAAATTGCTAAGTTCAAGCATGTATTAGAAATTGCTTGACAAAGCATTACATCATACGATACAACGTCTTTAGGGAGGGAGGGGCACACTGTTTTGGAAATTGTGCCCATTGGTTACTATATATGCTCCTTTTTCCATTATTTCGTTCCTATTATCATCTTATGGCTAGTGATGAGTTTGACTAACCCTGGTGGTTGCAATGAGTGCCAGTTCCTCATATCCAGAGATCTTACATTCTGCTAGAGGATCCCTCTTATCCTTGGTCCTCGAACGTGCGTATGTTTATTGATTTGAACAGCCCCTTTCTGACGCCGAGGTGAAGGGATACACATGGTTGACCAGCGGGACTTCCATTCATGAATTCGCTTATCACTCGTCTAGGGGAGAGATAGACTTTTACTATCGGCTCATTGATAGCTTTGGCCACCATTTTATAAGCAGAACCTGTTGGCGATCCCAGCTTGTCTTTCCATGCGACCCAAACAACGAGGTGACTTTTCTTCCCTTTGGATTAGGGTTTGTTGGTCTACTGGGTTTTGGGTAAGGAGGTGTGACCGTTGAAGCAAAGCTCGTTGATTAATGTCATCCGCCTCATTTTTTTTTCTTTTCTTCTCAATATATTTTTATACGCATAGTGGTTCTTTCATTTCCCTTTTCTTAGAAATAAAATACTTATAGACATTTTATTTGGGTCGTTCTTATAACTGTTTTGCTTGCCGGATCTCTTGACTTCTGACCTTTTCTTAGGCTTCATTACGGATCTTGTTTCCGATTTCAGATTATTATGTTTGCTGATCTCGTTGTCTGATCGTCAAGCCTAAAAGTGTATGAGTGTGAACTTCGTTCTGGTCGATCCATGGCTGTTGCGACCCAAGTTGGTGCAATGAACGGGCCATCAGTATTTGCAATGGTTTAAGATGTCCTAGTGTCCTTGATTTTGATGTGTTCGTGTCTTGTTTCCATGTGTTGTTTTGGTATGCTGATCGGGGCAGTAGGTATGACGATTTCCTCAATGTATGATATAGTCATTTTCCCGCCAAGGTAACATGCACACATCAAGAATTTCTTTTTTTTTTCCTTCTTGAGAGAATTGGTCTCCCTACAAATCATTTCTTAGATCTCTAAGATCTTTTCATAATCAATCCTCCTCCTCGGGGCATCGAATCATTTTGTAGGGAATCTCGTAGGGCGACCAAGATGACTTTGTCTACTGTTTGTGGATAGTCGATGGTCGTTGAATGTTTGTATTTGTATCTTCGGGTATGTGGCTCGTGCGTCTAGGCTCGCTCCTTATCTTTGGCTCCGTCTTGGTTCCACCCTGCCGTATTATGTCATTCTAAGAATGTTGTGGCGAGTTGATCAAAATCAATGATCGAACTAGGCGCCAGATTGGTAATCCATCAGAGGGCTTCTAATTCTAAGTGTTCGACAAAGAGTTGACAATAAATTGAGTTTTTCTCCTTTGATTGATAGCAGGTATCTTCCAGGATACGTATGAAAGAGTAGAGGTAGGTTTTGGGTTGGTACATAGTATATTGGGATCTTGACTCCGGGTTCCTGGATGGGGTGTTGTACTATTTCGTATGAGAAGAGCAAGTTCCTTGTTTTTCTCAAGATTCTTGGGCCTTTGTTCCAAACGTGATGTGGGTTGGCATCGTTGATCTCATATTGGTCGTTGTGACAGTAATCAACTGATTGTCTATTTCTTCACATTGATTTGGGCCTCACAGTCATTGGTTTTGGGAATGCTCATCGGTGAATTTTTCTCACGTGAACAGGAGTTGAGGACTGTTGGGAGCAGGAAAATTGACCCCTTCCACTCTTGTGTTCATGTGATCGGTCGTACATGCTTCCTTTGGGGTCGCTTTGTTGACCTTAGCTATTTGTTTAGCTTAGTTGGTTTGGATTACATGGAGGTTCTTCATGGTGTTTTCTACAGGGTCTTCCATCAGTAGGTCCCAATGTGATTTCTTTATGTCTTAACTCCCTCTTTACGCGTGTTGACTCAATTGCTTCGAGGTTCTTTGAGATACTTCTTTGTATTTAGAGATTCCTGATTTATCTCCAAAAACGGCACAAAAGTATTGAAAGTGGAGTTCGAGTAGGTGATTAATAGTAGATTGGAGACAAAGCAAGACAAAATCTCGTTTATATTAGAAGTAAATCGGGATCAAAAATGTATTACAAATGAAAGACATGTTCGATTATGGGATTGAGCTCGCTATACAATAAGGACCAAGGTCGTTAAGTTTATCTCTATAAGATCTCTCTTTAGAAGCTCTGGGAGAAAAGCCAATCCTTTGCTCGGTCGACTGAGCCCTTCTTTTATAGTCGATAATTGGTCCAAAAGCGAGAAAAGATAGCTCGTCGTCCTTTTTAATGGGGTCATATATTCGACAACTGATGTCACGTATTATCTACGATGCGAATGCATCTCGCCTCCTCTTAAGTCATTCAATGCTTTTCAGACTGCATCATCCGTACTTGTTGTTCGTTCAAGCACTCTTCCCTTTGGGTATGGGTGTGAACTCTTCATGTTCCTTTCATCGTCATGTTTTGTTTTCTAGCGAGCCGGGCTTTATTCCTCCTTGGGCCTGCGAGTTAAATTGGCCTTTTCTGTAACTGACACGAACTTTGATAGGGGTGCGAGTTCCACCTACAACATGCAGTCATAGAGTTACACTTTTGATCTATTATATATCTTTAAAAGCATCCAGGCTGACTAGTCTGATTCCGCCAGTAGTTGATTCCCATAGCGGTTTCAGGGTCCTTGAAAAATTATCTTCGTGAAAAAACGTTGGGTTGATTATCTCCTATGAAGATGTGTGGTAACTCATATGTGGCTCTTTGGTTTCGAGTCCCTCTTTGGTTGTATGCTTTAGACATTCTAGAATTAGATTCATCATAACCATAATCCCGGTTTTATCTCTGAAACGCGTTAGAGGTGGAATATTGATGATTCAAGTGGGATCTTCTTCCCCAACTTGTTGATTTTCGTCGAGTATAGGTGTTCATGCCATCTAGATCCTATTGCTGCAGTTTCTTCCTAATTCTCACAGAGGGTGCCAATTACTGAATCTAAATTTGTTGTATGCAAAAATAGAACAAATTTGATGGCAGGTTATTCAAAAGTCTTTTTATTCAAGAATAATCGACATTTGCAAGAGTAGTAGTGAAATCATCAGAGATACTATCAAATTGTCACAAAGACTTTTCTAGGTTATAAAATAACTATTTGATATAAAAAGAATTATAATTTTTATGGGATTGGGAAATTTAAATTAGGGTGAAAATTTATACCCGTAGGAAGAAAGTAATATTGATATAAAATAAATTACTACTAAGAGAATTCTTATAAAGAGGGAGAAGAGAAGGTAAGGTGTGAGTTATAATCGAACAAAATCGTTCGTATATATTGAGATGAAAAAGTAAGTTATTGTGCGCGCATAGTGACGATGGGCTCTACATAAATTATATTCACACTTAAATTTCAAGCTTCTGCGTATATCCTTGACATTTCTTTTCATCACATTTATAACACTCCCCTTTGGAGACCATTGTCACTACCATATCTTGCTTAACGTCTCTGTTGCCTCGTTAAAAACATTTCTAGGAAAAACTCAGTGGGAAAAACCATAGTAAGGTAAAAAGAGTACAACCACGTAAGATCCCCCTTGAATGAGCAGTCATAGATCCTTCTGATGACGCATTCCAATGTTATGGACATGTTTTCTGAATACTTAGGTAGGGAGTGATTTTGTGAAGAGGTCAGCTGCATTGTCGCATGATCGAACATATCTTACTTCAATCTCTTTATTTTTCTCAAGCTCTTGAGTGTAAGATAAGACGGATGTATATGTTTCGTCCTATCGCTTTTGATATATCCTTCCTTCGTGTGAGCAACACATGCCGCATCATCTTCATAGAGGATAGTTGGCTCCATATTTTCGTCAATCCCACTACTTGTACAGATGTGTTGGCTTATTGATCTTAACCATACACACTCTCTACTTGCTTCATGGAGTGCGATAATCTCAGCGTAATTTGAAGAGGTGGCCACGAGCGTTTGTTTCTGAGAACGCCAAGATATAGCAGCGTCTCTAATTGTGAAAATGTATCATGCTTGTGATCAAGCTTTATGTAGACCTGAAAGATAACCTGCATCTACAAAACCAACCATTCGACCTTTTGAATCTTTAGGATAAAACAAGCCTAAATCAATAGTCCCTTGGAGGAAACGAAAGACATGTTTAATTCCATTCTAATGTCTTCATGTGGGAGATGAGCTGAATCTTGCCAAAAATTAACAACAAATGATATATTAGGTCGTGTACGGTTTTCAAGGTACATCAATGCTCGAATTGCACTTAGATATGGTACTTCAGGACCAAGTCTCTCTTCTTTCTCCGCAGATGGTCGAAATTGATCATTTTCAACATCAAGTGATCTAACGACCATAGGAGTGCTAAGAGGAGTTGATTTATCCATATTAAAGTGTTTCAACACTCTTTTAGTATATGAGGTTTGGTGCACGAATATACCATTCTGAGAATACTAAATTTGTAGGCCAAGACAATTTGTCCGAGATCTTTTATCTCAAATTCTCCTTTTAGATAGTCTAATGCCTTTTGTATTTCCTTCTAAGTTCCATAATATTAAGATCATCAACATACACTGCGATTATCAAAATCCGGATGTTGTTTTCTTGATGAAAACACATGGGCATATAGGATCGTTCATGTATCCTTCTTTTGTTAAATGCTCACTGAGACGGCTATACCACATACGTCTAGACTGTTTTAACCCATATAATGATCTTTGCAATTTTATTTCACATAACTCTTTAGGTTTGAAACTTAATGCTTCTGGCATTTTAAATCCATCAGGAATTTTCATGTAGATATAGTATCTCATGATCCATATAGATAGGTAGTAACAACGTCCATGAGACGCATCTCGAGATTGTTATCAGCTGCTAGGTTCATCAGGAATCTAAATGTGATTGCATCCATCATAGGAGAAGATGTTCCTCATAATCAATTCTAGGTCTTTGAGAAAAAACTTAGGCCACAAGACGAGCTTTGTATCTCGTAACCTCATTTTTCTCATTTCTTTTTCGAACGAAAACTCATTTGTATCCAACTTCTCTCACATCTGCAGATGTGAGTACAATAGATCCAAATACTTCTCGTTTATTAAGTGAATCAAGTTCGGTTTGTATTGCATCTTTCCATTGTTTCCAATCATGTCTTTTTTGACATTCACAAACAGATTTTGGTTCTGGATTTTCGATTTCCTCATTTATTTCACTTGACACAATATATGAGAAAGCATCATCAACATCATCCTTTTCATTCATTTTCCATATCTTCATATTGTGGATGTAGTTTGATGGAAATCTCATGATTCATTTCTGACTCCGGATGCTCTACTTTGTCAATATTCTCATCATTTGTTTCTTCCAAAATATTTTATGCTATTTTTGGTGTGTCATTTATCTCGAGATCCTTTTGTTTTCTGGGCTTTTCATTCTTAGAACCAGCAGGTCTTCCACGCTTCAAACGTGTTTTGGATTCACGCTTATGATATGCTTTTCCTTGCTCATTTGCTATATTGATACAAGGAGGAGCATTTGCAGCTGGTATATGAGATTTAGTTACCGTCTTGGTATCCGCAAATGCATCATATAGCTGATTCTCTATACTCTCTAAATGCATAATTTTTCTTACTTCTAGTTCTGACTCTTTAGTAGGAGGATCAAGATATAAAAATGAAGGTACACTCCATTTGATATCCTTTCCTATAATTTTTGTTTTCTCCCCCTAGAATTGAGAATATTTTGTCAACAAATGACAATCGGCAAAACGTATGATTAATGGAGAATCACAACCAACATATATTCTCAATCTTCTTTGTGGTCCCATCTTTGTACATTGTGGTGGTGCTATAGGCACATATACCGCACAACCAAAGATTCTTAAATGGAAAATGTTTGGTTCTCGACCAAACACTAATTTTAGTGGGGAATACTTATGGTATGCACTTGTTCTAATCCGAATGAGTGTTTATGCATGCAAAATAGCATGTCCCCATACAGAGGTTGAAAGTTTTGATCTCATGATCAATGGTCTTGTAATTAATTGCAGATGCTTAATTAAAAATTCAGCCAAACCATTTTGCGTATGAACATGAGCCACAAATGTTCAACTTCAATTCCTATTACCATATAATAATCGTTGAATGCTTGGGATATGAACTCACCAACGTTGTCTAGTCTAACTCTTTTAAATAGTATAATCTGGAAACTGTGCTCGCAGTTTTGATTATCTGAGTTAGAAATCTTGCAAATCCCACATTTCGAGATGACAATAGAAAAACGTGTGACCATCTACTGGATACATCAATTAATATCATAAAATAGTGGAATGGTCCACAAGGTGGATGTATTAGTCCACATATATAACCTTAAATTCTTTCAAGGAACTTTGGTGTTTCTTTATCAATTTTGGTTGGCGATGGCCTTATGATCAATTTTCCAAGAGAACATGCAACATATGTCATTTTATTCCATTGAGAAATCTCCTGGATTTTCAGTAAATGACCATGTGAGCTTTCTATGATTTTACGCATCATTGTGGTACCTGGATGACCGAAGCGATCTTTTCATAATGTGAACTCTTCTTGATTTCGATTCACTATAAGATTATATTTGATTTCAAGTATGATGCAATCCCGAATGAAGTTCTGGAAACTTTTCAATATGTGTTTTCTGCTACATTTATCAGAAGTTACATATATGTACTTCTTTCCATCCTCAAAATTGCAGACTGAGTATCATATCCGTGAAGATATATTTTTTAAATCTCAACAAATTCCTTTTAGAACTTGGAGAATATAAAGCATTCTTTATGGAAATTTTTATTTTTTTTGGTAACGTAAAGTTTGTTTTACCAGTTTCTTCAATTAAGTCTGCAAGACTTGATATTGTATTGACAACAATTCTTATTGGTTTTATGTGAGAGAAATATCTTCTTCGTCTCAGAATAGTGTGCATTGTTACACTATCTGGTATACAAATTTCCCGAACCCATTTTTTGGATTTTTTCCATTAGTATTGTGATCCATGTCTGTAATTGTCAAAACATTAATAAAAAGGAAACATGAAATTCATTCATATAATAATCATATAAGATAATACACAATAACTATACATTACGGTGATGTTAATAACATCATTATTTGTTTAAAACATGAAATGTAATAATTATACATGACGATACTGGAAACTATTCAATAGTCTTATTACAAGCATTTTGGTTCTCTTCAGAAGTAATCTAGTCCAGCTCATTTGCGAATCAGAGGCTTCGAGGTACGATGTCCCCTCAAAATGTTATGTGAGATTCACTTCTTTAGATTGGCCTTTCGTGGACTCTTTATATAACTTACACAGATGTGGGGGAATACGACACGTACAAGACCAATGTCCTTTACATCAACATATGTAACATATAGTTTCATGCCTCTGAGTTGTATCCACTTAGGTTTCTTTACCCTTAGAAAAAAACTCTTTCGGATCTAACTCATTTCTTAGATCTTTTCCAATTGGGAT
Source organism: Moricandia moricandioides (assembly GCA_905132885.1). NCBI lineage: Eukaryota > Viridiplantae > Streptophyta > Magnoliopsida > Brassicales > Brassicaceae > Moricandia > Moricandia moricandioides. The sequence goes on along the minus strand of CAJHQQ010000198.1, from coordinate 167,359 downwards.
TGTAAGTTTTTCCACGTTTGTTGTTGAAACAGCGACCATGATTCCAATTGGTTTGGATTCTGCTCTCTAAGTTTTGTATCGCCGTAGCATTCAATTCAAGGAATGCCTTGGCTCATTGGTCGAGAAATGGTGATTTTTGATCAGAAGCTCATTGTTCTTTTCAGCCAACATGAGTACAACCATCAATTCAGAAAATCTCATATACCCACATTTTCTGTAAATTTTGGGTAGAAAGTGAAGTTGTTTGTGAAACGTGTTGTATGTCTTATTCATCATTCACGCCTCAAAGACATGATTACCACAATACTTCAGTAGTGAAACTATCCTCAAGACGGCGGAATTGTATTCCTCAACCTTTTGAAAATCCTGGAAGCTCAGGTTTTTCCACTCTTCTAGAGCATGAGGGAGATTGATTTCCTTATGGTTATTGAACCGTTCTTTTAAAGCTTGCCACAGTTCAGCTGGGTCCTCTATGCTCGCATAGTCATGCGTAACATTTTCATCGATGTGTTTCTTCAGGAAAATTACCGCTTTAGTCTTATGATCAAGTAGCGATTTGTTACAGATCATGATCGTCTCGGTTAAATTTTCATCACCGGGTAGGGCTTCACGTTTGTGACCCATCCAACGTAATTTTCACCAGTTATTTTGAGAGCTGGAAACTGAAGATGTTCAATTCTTGCCATTTGTATTTTTTTTTAAAAAACAACATAATAAATTTTATTAGAATTTCATAATATTTAAAATGAACCGTTTACATTAATCATTAATGCAATTACAAGGAAAAACACCGCATAGAAAAGCAAAACGACATTTATGTTAAATTCTATCGAAGTAAATTCTCCAACAAAAAGACAGTACAAAGAAGCAAAAATTACAATCGCACATAAAAATAAAAGCAAACGAATCATCTTTTTCAAATAGAAAATCGGGAGAAAATTATTTGAAAGTATTTGAAAGGAGATGAAATGTTTTGATGAATTGAATGAATGAATGATGAGTGTATTTATAGATGAAAAACATTGTTCAAAGCCGTTTGAAAAAGGTAAAAAAATTTAAACAAATTGTTTGTTACCTTTGGATTAAATCGTTTGAACCAAAAAAACAGTCTGAAAAACAAATTATGCGACGACAGCCAAGCCAATAATTATAGTGCATTTAGCAATCAAATTCAATAGATTTCGTAATACATTCATATAGGTGACCAAAAATTTCTATAATATTCATAGTATATTAACATGAAATTATCAATATTATTATGGTGATAAACAAATTATGCGACGGCAGCCAAGCCAATAATTATAGTGCATTTAGCAATCTATGTTTATTAACAAGATGACATACCGATCACATTAATATATGTAAATAATAGTAAATTAAAATAACCACTCTAAAATAATAAATAGTAATATAGGCGGTATACTGACCATTATACACTGAATTGCAAAGTGACTGTGTTGATAACGTGTTATAAAAAGATTTATAATTTTATTGGATCGGGAAATTTAAATAAGGATGAAATTTATACCCGTGGAAAGAAGGTAATACTAATATAAGATAAATTATTACACAGAGAATTCTTATAAAGAGGGAGAAGAGAAGGTAAGATGCGAGTTACAATCGAACAAAATCGTTTGTATATATTTAGAGATTAAAAGTAAATTACTGTACGCACATAGACAGTAGATTCCACATAAATTATATTCGCACCTAAAAGTCAAGCTTCTGCGTATATCCTTACATTTCTTTTCATCACTTTTATAACACTATTGTTAAAAACTATTGAGTATTTTTTTCCTATACTACTTTCTCAATTGTATTATATGAGAGTAGATCCTAAACTTTCCTTTTTCTACGCCGCCTTTTTTAATTTTCTTTAGACCTATTGCTTTTTATTTGTCACTGGAATTTGAACATATCAACATAGACGGACCGGATCCGTTGTTTGATGGGTCTTGAGAAGGAAGCGAAGTCTATCTCTAACAGTGATCACACAGTCTATGTGATTTATGATCAGTTGGATGAAAACTTCACATCACATCATCTCACATATCATGTCATTCATCTATGGTTATATGAAGAAATCATAAGAGCATCTCCAACAGACCCTTATCCCTTCATTTTTTGAAGTTTTTTGCTCTCTAACAGACTTTTATCCCCTCAAATTTTAAGGGGGTGAACAGTACACCCTCAAATTTGAGGGGGCACTGTAGCGCCCCTTAAAATACTATTTACTTTTCACTTTAGTCCTTCTATTTATATATATTTAGTGATTGTGTACTTATTATTTCTTATTTGGCATTTTACTATTTTAATTATATTGTCACTTCAATATTATAACTGTGGTATTATAAAATTATTTTAAATAATATTAATATGTTAATAAATATTGTATACCAATATATACTAATATTAATATAAGTATAATTTAAATATATTATTTCACACAGTATATTTCCAAAATTTAACACAAATACAAAATTATAATACAATCATAATATTTTACATCAAAATAAAAGTTTCATAAACTAAAATATTACACAATAAAATATATCTTACAATACTAATATTCAAGTAAATCCATAAGCTGAAATATTACACATTGAAAAATATATTACAATACTAATAATCAGGTTAATTTGGTCTTGAACCTCCAAAATCACTAGAGTATTCTCGATATAAATTTGTAGCATTCTCTTCGATTTGTTGTTGCCGAGTTCTTTTTTGTATGATTCTTGCTTGTTCAGATAAATTTTTTTTAGCACGGTATCTTCAGATATGCGTTTTCAACAATTTTTAGCACGTTATCTTCAGATAAAAAATAAGGAAGCTCATTTTTTACTTAAAAATGCTTTGATTGAGCATATATGGGAGCATTACGGAAGCAATCGTATTGATTAGTGTTGTATTATATATATTGTAATTTGAATTGTTTGTGTTTTATTATTATATGTAATTTTATGTTTTCTATCTTTTATTATAAATAATTTGATGTTACATTTAAATATGTTTACTAATTATGTCAATATTATATATTAATGTGTGCTTATTGTTTATTTATTAAATTTTAATGATTACAATTAACTATTAAGTAAATTGAGGACTAAAATGTAAAATATAAGTTTTTAAGAGAAAAAATTTGAGGATCACCGTTGGAGAACACTCCCTCTATCCCTTTATTTCGAGGGTGGACCCCATAAAAAATGAAGGGGCTTGTTGGAGATGCTCTACGAAAGTTCATCTTCTATATTAAATGTGGTTGTTCTCATAATTATGAAACTAAGTAGTGGACTCACATATACCTTGAATTTGGTATGGTAAAACCAAATATATTAGCTTTTAAGCTTACTGGCTACTCGTACTTCGTTGTTAATATGCTTTCCTTAGACGGTTTCCTCTCTAGTGAAATGATAAAGTTACATAAAACTTATATGGCTCCATTTTATCAGACAGAGCGGTACTCACGCACATGTTTAATCTCTGATTCTTTGTCTCGCTTTGTGATACAAGTTTTTGCTATTTCTTTTGGACACATATGTTTTAAGTTAGCTCCAAAAAATGTATCATCATAGTTAGGGGCGAATCTAGAATGTTTTTTTTTTCGTACGAGACATGTGAACAAAGTTAATCGGCCAATTTATACATGAGTAGAAGGTTGCGGTCCCGATCAATAAATATGCAAAGACCTTGTGCTAAAACATACATGAACACACAAAAAAAACACGAACACGTAATATATTTAAATTTCATACATAAACAAAGATATTTAGGTTTATCCATACATTGACCGTATTTTCGTTAGTCAAATGTTAATGGATGCTTATGTGGATTTAACGGATGCTTACGTGGCTATTATGTTTAATAAAAAAATATTTCTAAAATCTGTAGACAATGGGCGTCGAACTCGGGCTTAGATGTTATCTAACCATATTTTGAACCACTGTGCCAAACCAGACAACTTGGTTGTATTAACTATTATGACTTTTCTATATTGATTATGTTTTATTTAGATATTATGTGATCATTCAAACAAAAAAGAAAATAACAATCCCTACATCATATAAATGTGTTTATATTCTTTGTTATTAGTTTTTAATTATCTAGAATTAGTTCCACAAAATATATAAATTTTAAGTAATTGCGCTTAATTAACTTCATTATTGTTATTGTTTAAAAAAATAAAAAACTATAAAAATCGAAAAGCATTTTCGAAATTTAAAAAGAAAATATGAAAAAACAATTTTGATTTTTTTTAAAAAATATTATAAACAAATTTGAATTTTAAAACATATAATTTAAAAAAAATCATTTTAGTTTTTTTTATTATTTATTTAAATAATTTAAAATGATTATTTAAATATAAATAATTATTTAGATAAGTATTGATATATATATATAATTTTTAAATATATAACATGAAAAAAAAATAGTTTGAATTAGATGTTTTCAAATTCAAAATTTATTATAATAAATTTTTCGATTTTTTTTTCATATTTTCTGTTTAAATTTCGAAAATGCCTTTTGATTTTGAAATTTTTTATTTGGAAATTTTCATTTTAAAAAAAGATAACAACAATAATTAAGTTAATTAAATACAATTACTTAGAATTTATATATTTTGTGGAACTAATTCTAGATAGTTAAAAACTCATAACAAAGAAAATGAACATATTTAGATGATGTGGGAATTATGTTTTTCTTGTTTTGTTTGGATGATGACAAAATAGATGAAAGTATCTAAAAAAACATATTAGATATAAATAAGACACAATAGATATAGAAACCAATAATCTTGTTTGGCACAGTGGTTGTGTTTACGGTTAAATATTATTTGAACCCAACTTCGACCTCATTGTCTACAGATTTTAAAAAGATTATTATTATTTTTTATTAATTAATTAAAATGTAAAAGCCACGTAAACAGTTGTTACCATTTGACTAACAAAGATAGGGTCAATGTATGGATAAACTTAAATATTTTGATTCATGTATGAAATTTGAAAATATTATGTGTTGATGTGTATTTTAGCACAGAGTCTCTATGTATGTACTGATCGGGACCGCAACCTTTTATTAATGTATGAATTGGCCGATTTCGCAGATACTCAGCATACCAAACAAACTCGGTTTCCATGCTTTCTCTCTAGAAATGCGTAAGAATTTATGCATGTTTTGTTTTGATAATATTGCGTAGTTCCAGTTTGTGAATTCGGATAAATACAAAACAAACATTTCAAATACGGAGAAATGGTCACTTGTAAGTCTTTCAAGCCAAGCTAGTCATTAACAAAACGACAGAGTTCAAAGGCAAATGTGGTTAACATTTTCACATCTTTCTTAACTCGGCCAGAAATTTGTCGAGCTCTTCAAACTTTCCATCTGAGAATCGCAGAAAAAGAGTAAGACATGGAACACTAAATAAGCTGACTCCTCAATATTGCAATATGTCAAATTTCGTTACCGTTAGCCGTTGCCCAAAAATCATTTCCATTGTTTTTTAGCCTCTCTACTTCAGCGCTTTCAGCAGCATTCATTCTTCTTGTTTTCAGCCTCTTGATCCCTGCGCGAAGTTCAGATGCCACTTTTGTCATCTCTGCAGAACAACCAAAATTTTAGTTATTCAAGTGTCTCTATGAACAACCAAACAACAAATGTAAAATAATAAAATTCTGAATGAGAGCAGTCAAAACCAGTAACCAGTACATCTCCTGGATATGTTTAAGTGCGAACTATAGATAGCAGCAAGAAAATGTCGATATGTTCTAAACATAGGGAACGATGTAACCTGGAAACTCGGGTGAATCCTCAATAAATAGAAGGCTCAGTCTTGATTACCTTTGAACCTATCGTCCACTAATGATTCATCATAAAGCTTTGAAGCTTCATTAACGAGTCTTGCGGACTGTTCATTTGAAACCGAGTTTCTTTCTAAAGCCTGGAGCTCCGAGTTAAGCTCAACAGACCTCTTTCCTACCTGAAAACAAAGTTACGGAACCAAATTGTAAGAGACTAACAACCAAGGTATCAAAAGACAGAACCATTTTTTGTCTCACCAAATGAAGCTCATGCCTTAGGGAATCCAATTCTGCATCCAACTCTTGGACAGGTTGGATAGTTTGGTCATCCTGATGAACAACGACTCTTGAGAAATCACGGACAGTGTAAGAGAGTAAAAAGACAATGAAGGACTCACACTCTCTGGCAGCACAAAATCTTGAGGAACCGCAAACGTGTATCTAACACAGTAGGCTTCCCACATCCTTAAGCGGTTGTCCAGAACCGATTGAATAGTACCACGAACACGATCAATACCCTGAAAGACAGATCCTAAGAAATCTAGCAGAAGAAGGAGAATAAAGCGAAAGAACTCACTTTCGATGACTCATGTGACCTGTTATCAGGTCGTCCATCAATTTTGAGGAAATTGGATGCTTCACTGCAAATATAAGCGCTCACTTAGGAAAAAGAAAAAGAAAGCATCAACGAATCGGAGATAAAAAGAGAGAAATTACAGGGTATAGAAGTCAAAAGCTTCGCCGACAACGTCGTCGACGGTGTTGAGTGTTGCATTGATGAAAAGCTGAGGATTCAAATTCATCGAACCGAACACCGCTTCGCCTTTGCTCCCTTCCATTACCCTCCCTCCCCTAAATTCTTCCAACCTTATGTTTAGAGATTTGGTATAATATGAAACTTTTTTCTTATATATCTAACTACAGAAATGTGATTTACAAAAAAAAAGAAAAAAATTGATTTTAAATTTAAATATAATTCGAGAGAATAAGAAAGTTGTGCCCAATTAGTCTATTTTTGTCCAATCAACTAAGAAATATTTTTCACCTCTCTATACTATTAAAAGAGAATCATTCTCATTCCATACGAAAATTTTATTTTTTTCAAAAATACCCTTACTTTTACATATAATTAATAAAATTCATTAATACCATTTGAGTCTTTTGGCTTTGAGCATGCAAATATATATTTAAATGGATCAATAAACAATGAACTTACACTTTATAAAATATTTTAATTTTATTTAATATAAATATTTTAAATTTAAATATTAGACATATATATTTTAAAACTAAATTAATCAAAAAACATAATGACATCATAGTATTATTTTCTTTAATCTACGTATCATAAAATTAAATTTTAAATCTAAAATAAAAAATACAAATTTTTAATAGGTTACTAATAACAAAAATAAACTAATACTGTCATATTAATAATTTTTTGATATTATCATTTTTATTGGATGACACAATAAAAATATCATCAAAAATCACAAGTTTGTGTGATAATAAAAATTATATGATTAATTTAATTAAAAAAATTAAAGATACTATCATATATTGTATCTTTTATCGGATCATTGGTATCAGATCACGGGTTATTAATAATGATTTTTTTGGATTTTTACCGGGTTCTATCAGATTTTTAATTAATGAATTTTTCATTAAATCTGAATCAGATTATATACATGGTACGATAAAATAATTTATGTTATTAAATGAGTTTTCTTTTAAAAAGCATAACGTCTTCTTGTTTTCTATTTTTTTTATCATTAATTTTTGTTGGTAATCAATTCATTAATAGACCTAAAAATATTTAAAATTATGGATTTTCTCTCTCTGAGTTCCATTCTTCTCACACCATTTCTTTATAGGAGGATTGAGAGTGTTCTATTTTTTATATAAGATTTTTTTATGTTTGCGGATTTTGGCTTTATGATGGTGAGTTTTTGATGTTTTTATCAAACAAAGTCTGAACTTGATTTTCATGTTTATGTTTTCTTCAGACTTTGGTTTGAAATAAATAAAGTGTTTGATTTCTAAAATTGAATTAATTTGATCTTCGTTGCTTCTCTTCTCGTTGCTTATTTAATCCCGTTTAACCTTTGAAGTTCTTGTTCTCTTTGCTGGTCATGATTTATCTCTTTATCAGATCAGGAATCAAGCTTGACCCTATGTATGAAGTGAAGTCTCCTTTGTGATAATGAGCAAAGGTTATTGATGAAGCGGTGAGAGGTAGTGCAGAATCAGATAAGTCGGAATTTTCTTTGAAAGCATTCCAGCAAGACTTTATACATGTCTGTTGAAGATTCTCACATGATTTCACTTTTAGCGAGTTGGTCAAGATTTTCTTTGAATTGGTGGGACAAAGGGATGGGAAAACAACCAAGCGAATCAAACTGAGTTGTGGAAACATGTGGTTCTTGTTCTGACATACAATCGTTGGTGGCATTGATTCTCTTACCCTGATTCTAGAAAATGGAAGGCTACGATATCCAACACATGTTGTAATTATTTTTTGTTAATTAATAATTTACCAGAGAAAAATAGAGAAAACTATGCGTCAATTTATTTTATCAAATCCGAACAAGATGGTGGAAACAAGGCGGACTATAAAAAAAGATATTGAGAAGATAGTCAAGAATAAGGTAGTTATGAAGAAGGAAGTTGGTAAGATAAAGGAGAATCTGACGAAAGAAGATGAGAAGAAGGCAAAGATGACAAAGAATGGTGTTGTAGTAGAAGAGAGGGTGTTTTCGTCATCGCCAAAGAAGGCAAATTTTGTGAAGATTGTAGAGTCGACAAACGTAATGTAGCCGAGAGATGAAGTAGGGAGGAGTTAGCAAGGGTGATATCATCGGAGGCGATTCCTATAAATGTGCTTGTGGAGGCTGAAGTGGCGGTTGAGGCAAAAAATTCTCTAAACCGAGTAAGTCTGCTCCTCCTCTGGTTCTTCCGTTGACTGGGAGTGGAGAATCAGAGGACGGCTATGAAGAATCAAAGGACTACAACGAAGAAAAAGAAGGTGAGCTGGATGTATTTAATGAAGGACCATCTCCCGGAGAAGAAGAAGAATCATCTGAAGAAGGAGGATACAAGAGAGCCAAGGGAGCAAAAGAAATGATCAGAAAAGAAAAGGATGCAAACATTGAAGAGGAACCACAAGATGGTGTTGGTGATTCATAATATGGTGATGCTGGAGAAAGTGAATCTGAAGAAGGAGAGAAGGAGGTCAAACAAAGACGTATCAGTTTAAAATAGCTCCTAGTACCACTCCAGCTAATCCATCGACCTCAATTGCGAAAGAAGAAATTTGTAATCCATCTGAATCAAAGCATGTAGAGGTAACTATTAGCAATGGATTTTGATTCATAGATTTTGATGCCATTTTCATTGTCTTGTGAAAGGGAAAAGTGGATAGAACTAGGGAATAATGGGTAAATCTATGAGTTATTCGATGAGTAATACTAGGAAAGTTTGGTAAAACAAGGAGATAATGGTAAACTAAGGACAACTAGTTGGAATAATCTTAGAAATATAAAACTAATAAAACGTAGAAAAACTAGGTAATACTGAAATAACTTTGGAAACTAGAGTTTTGATGTATTACTAGAATATTTAGGGTAGAAAAGAATGTTACTTGTAGGATTTTGAGGCAGCCAAGGAAATCAAACCAGCTAGAATGTACTTCTTTCCAATGGAGTAAAAGAAATAAATTTAGGGACAAGGTGTTTCATATCATAAGCTATTGAACGCTTGCTAACCTGAATCCGAAGCTCAATAATTGGGAGATGAGCTGGTTTGAGAGCATCCTCAATTCAGACACTTTTTCACATGAAAAGGATATAAACCACAAGGTTCAAGGAATGTGGATGCCCTTGCTTCACACTGCATAAATCTTAAAGCGGAAAGAAGTGCGGTTCATTGTCAATGGTTTCCCCATCCGTTATTAGCTGAGGATCATACATTGATATCAGAACTAGACTGTTGCAACTATCCTCTCGGTTAAAAGGAGTTTGGTAGTAAAGAGTATGTGAAGTGTCCTTTCAAGGGACCAATAAGGTTAGAGGGTATGAAAGCGAAGCTGGAGGCAATGGGACCCTATAGAGACATGCTTAAGATTTTGGTTCTATATTTCTTAGCAAGTGTCGTTTGCGCGCAAATGAAGAGTGGAAAAGGCGCAAAACTTGTTTTGGATTTTTTTCCAAAGAGCTATAGCTGATATTGAGTTTTACAGGACCATCCCATGGGTGAGATGCTCCTATGATAACATAGTGAAGGAAATCTCTCAATTATGGATCATTTTGGAGGGCTGGAGAATGAGAAGTCACTATAGCCTCATCCAATTTTCTATTTTCCATTGGAGCTAAGTATAAGAGCAATATGACATTGTCATTATTGTTGACTATTTAAGCTAACTCTTAGAAAAGACGTTCAGAGAATATGTTGGAGGATCTGATGTTCACTATCTGAGGATTTACCAGTCCACATTCAAAGCCAATGAAATGAAAGGGTTTCCTCTTTCAAGATTAAATAAGAAACTGGGTATCCCCAAGGTAAGTTTCCCTTTTATCTTTTGTTGTATAAGGTATAATCTTAGCTTTTGAAATTTCATGATACTTAAATTGTTGAAAATGGGTTAGATTATTTGAGAATTGTATAAGGTAGAATTGAGAAAATTAGGTATAACTTATTTGAGAAAAACTGAGAAAACTGAAAAAACTAAGATATATAAGAAAAACTGGAAAACTGGAGAAACTAGAGAATACTAGAGAAAACTAGTGACAATTTGGAAAACTATATAAGTTTTATGGATAATTATGTTTTTTTTAATCTCTACATTAATTTTTGATACTCATAAAATACTGACATCTTCATATCGACCAAAACCGAAGAAGAAAAAGCTTTTTTTTGTTTGAACTCATGGAAGATGAGAAATATGTTGATGAGCCTGATCTTGTTATTGACAGTTGGATTAAGCGTCTCAATGACGGAATCTTGATCTTTTTTAAGACAAGTAATGTTGTCGCCGGAGAAAAACATTCAGAACTTGTAGCTCAGCAATTGCAGGCAACTGAAGGCTCCAGTTCCTTTGAATTGGGAGATTTTATCAGGAGCATCATAAAGGAGATCAGCTAAAGAGAGTTGAGAAGAAGGTGGACAAGTTTTATAAAAGGTTGGCCTAGCTTGAGGCATTTTCAAAGAAGCGCAAAAGGGAAAAATGAAGAAAAGGTAGTGGAGAGAAATTTTAATGTCTCTGGTTGTGAATCTAAGAACATTTTAACTTTGAAATCATATTCTGGTTGTTTTGGAAACTTGTTATTTGTTTTATTTTTTGTTGATGTTTTGCACATATTAGTTTTAAAACTGGTTAAACGTAATGGTATTTCTCCTTATTCTACTTTGATTTATAACTCACATATTAGGAAATACTAGATAGAACTAGTAGAACTATGATGTCTAATGGTTAAATTAGTTTAAAATTTGATGAATTGCAATCCTAGAATTGAAAAAAAAAAGAATTTAACTTAATATAAATCCTAACAAACACAAGTCTTAGCAATAAAAAATGGTTAAACTAGTTGACCAAACAAGTCTTGACAAACTATTAAACTGATACAAGTATTAACAAACAAATACTTGTATCATCCGAAAAAAGTTTTAGAAAAGGAAGATTACAAAGAGAATTTAATCCCATGGACAAGCTATAAATTCCTTAATCTCTACAATCTTTTCAGCCATCATCCACATGCTTCCTTAAATGATGAAGTTCTTCTTGGACACCGAAAACCCATGGTTGACAAAAATGGAGACCACCGTTCTATACGTAAAACAAAACGTTACCGTGGAGCACCTCATTGCTTCTACTTTGTTCTATACGTAAAACAAAACGTTCTCAGATAGTTTCACATAGTTTTACAGAATACAAAGAATTTAAAAATTATCTTGAAGTCATTTCAAGTAAAGAATCTACTCACATGAAAATTATCAAATCTTTTGGATACTTTGGATTTGAAGAGACCTCTTCGATAATTCGTCCCCCACATGAGCTACGTCTTGGAATCCCGAAGTGGGCATCGACTATGCACCCAATCTTGGCGAGGTGTTCCTTCATATTCTTCATCTCCATCTTCCTCAGTTTTTCCACGTATGGATCCATGACCCAAAAATGGCAGTGGTGTCATTCATGAAGGGGCTTATGAAGTGAGAGGAGAGAGATGGAGAGATATAGAAATTGAGAGAGAAACAGTGTGTAGATGAGAATAATGAAAGTGCGAGAAAATCTAATGTAAAAGGTAAAATAGTGTGAAATAATTTAGGTTTTTGTGTGTTTTGGCGCCAAAAAAAAAAAATTCCCCCCCCCCCTTCTCTAGAAAAAAATTGTTTTGAGTTATATAGAAGATACTAGTTTTACGAAAGTTACATAAAGTTCTAATTTTTGATGTTTTCCATTTGATTTTATTATCTATCCTTTAATTTTTTTTTGTAGTTTTACTTTTAATTTTAGTGCTTTCACATTTACGACTGATTGATTTATAGAATAAATATGTTTGAAATCAAGATTTCTTTGACTTTTTCATTCCTAAGTTGATCTTCATTAACTAAGTGTTCTTGAAAATATAAGGGAAAATAACTCATTTTTATAACATATGTTATAGGGTTAATCTCTCAAATAGACATTTTTAAGTTTTTGTCACAAAATAGATCTCAAGAAAAAATGACCATAAACTTTTTTATTTTGAAAATTTTAATATTTTAAAAATTTGTTTAATTTTAATCTTCACCTCCAAAACTCCAACTCATAACTCTAAGCCTGGATTTTTTTTGGACATCAAATTAGCTATTCTATTACTTAGACCTGAAATGTTCTGGATAACCAGATCATAATAGAATAACCAATAAAGCAAAGCCCTCTACGAATAGATCTCGCAGTCTTAGCTAGAGAATCCAGATTCCATTTTGTGCCCTTGGGATATGAACTATCTTGAAATCTGGAAAGCATATCTGCAACGTCTGAAGAGCCTCTATTTCCGTGGCAAAAATCGGCCAAGCTTGAGGCTCCTTTTGCATTTCGATTAGATCCTTGCAATCTATCCCAAAACGCTGACATGACGAATTTTCAAGCATGCTCTTCACTGCCCATCGTAGCGCTTCCACTTCCGAATGTAACGCAGTCTCTCACCTCCTTAAGTTTCGCGTCCCCATGAGTTGAGTCCTCCCATGAATATCCTTCCTAACCCAACCACAACCATTAAACTGGCCTGTGGATGTCCATGAACCATCCACCATGCATATATTATCCAGGCTTATGTTCTGGTTTCCATTTTCACTATGTCCTTGCTGAGCAGGGATGTTCATCTCATTAGCATTAAACCATGCTTGGCACTCACTTTCTGCATAACGGATTATCTCCATAGAATCCCTATCAACTCCCCCCCCCCCCCAAATATTTTATCATTCTAGGTCTTCCAGATATATCATATTATCCAGGGATAAAGGTCCCTATCTGAATCTGGCTCCATCATATTGTTCTTCCTCCAGAAGAGGTAGTCCATATCAGCATAAATACTCGACTTTGGAAAAATTTTGGGGCTAGATGGTGTCGATGATAGGAACCATACTTGCAGAGCTGGTGGACACTCAAATATGGCATGCATGACGGTTTCCTCTATCTCTCCACATCGTGGGCAGTAATTATCGCATCGCAAATTTCTATGGTTCAAATTCCTCCTGACAGCCACATGTCTTGTTAGCAATTGCCACAAAAGGCGACATATATTTTGAGGTGATTTGACATTCCAAACAAAGGTTTGAAGTTTGGTTATACTACACTCATCTATCACCACCTCTTCCAAAATCTTCAATAGATTCCGAGCAACCCAATATCCAGATTTAACCGTCTTTTGGCCATTTTTTGTGTAGTTCCAGCAGAAAGAATCACGACGGTGAGTTGAACTTATGACCAAACTCCGTATCAGAGGTATATCATCGGTGGAAACATAATTTTCCAATATTCCAACGTCACATTCCTTAGATTCTCGATTAATAAGCTCACTCACTCTCATGTTCAGATTCAAAACTGGAGCCAGCGGTAGGGCTGGCCTAGCTTGTAGTGTTGGAATTCAAGGATCCTCCCATACCTTAACATCATGTCCATAGTTAACTTTTTGTCTGATTCCCAGAAGCATAAGACTCCGTGCCGCTGAGATACTTTTCAACACATAAGATGGATTGTTTACTGAGATAGGTCGCAACGGCGAGCTCAATCTGTAGTATCGTCCCCTAAAGAACCACGCCACTAGCGTGTCAGGGTACTGTACTAGTTGTCATAATTGTTTTGCTAATAGAGCCAAGTTGAACTCATGAATTATATGAAAGCCAATATCGCCCTCCTCCCTTGGCAAGCATACTTTTTCCCATTTTGCCCAATGAATTCTTCTCTTTGGTGGATTTGAGGTCCACCAAAACTGTGTAGTGGTACTTGCGAGGTTTTCACATATTTCCAGTGGAAGTAAGAAGCTAGACATTACATATGTCAGAAGAGCTAGTAAAATAGATTTAATCAAAACTTCCTTTCCACCTTTTGACAGTCATCTACCTGTCCATCCATTCACTCTATGCATTAATATTTGCTTTAAAAATGCAAAGAGTTTGCATTTTGATCCACTAATGTCTTCTGGAATTCCTAAGTATGTTCCCTTTCCACCTTCATTATGGATTCCAAGTGTATCTTTAATCTGTTTTCTGGCATCTGCGCCGATCCTCTTGCCAAAGAGTAGAGAGGATTTTTCAAAGTTGATGCATTGACCAGGAGCTTGTCCATACTTCCTTACTACTTTCATTTATTCTTCACATTCACGGGGTTTCGCCTTAATAAGAAAATGATATCATCTGCAAAAAGAAGGTGGGATACCGAGGGGCGCGTGCGCGTAACACGCATCCCCTTTATCTTTTCTTGATTTTCTGCATGATTGAGAAGGCTAACGTGCTTCCGTGCATAGAATAAAGATGAAAGGAGACAAAGGATCTCCTTGACGTAGTCATCTAAGTCTGGATTAGCTAACCCAACGGGTATAAATGTATATTTGCACCCTTTAACAAAGTATATTTTTGTCACTTTTTCTTTAAAAGCTATTTTGGTGATAAACTTTTTTTTAGGTCTATCTTAGGATATTTCTCTATGTTATATTAACTGAAATATTTTTTATTGTTATATTTTAAAGCAATAAAATCAAATGTAAAACTAGGATAAATTTTTAATATAGATAATACTAATTTAATTTAAAAACATCCAAAAGTAGAACTAATTTTCCCCCATATTAACTCCACTACAAATTTTGTTTCCTTAGTTTTATAGTTGATTTAATTCTTTATACATATAATTATGATTGTTCTGCAAAATAATTTTGTTAGCAAATAAATTACCCATAGTTTTACTTATTTCTACCAGTATTAAGATAAACCCAATATATAGTTTTATACAACAAATAATCCAATTTTATGCAGTTTTCCAAAACATTTCACCAAATAAAGGATGAAGATAAATTCATTCACTACTTTTCTTACCAAATAACAACACTACAAGAAAACTCGTCCATTACTAGGACGGGTTTTCCTCGTTATTTCCTCGAAACACGTTCATCGTAAAGCCTTTTTCCTCGTAAGGTCCTAGCGAATTTACGAGGAAACGTTTCCTCGTAAAGGCGTGGTTAGCTTTTCCTCGTAAGGTCCTCGTAGGCTTTCTTCGTAAGATCGTAGTAACCTTTTCCTCGTAAGATCGTAGTAAAAATTATGAGGAACTTACTAGAACCTGTTACGAGGACATTACTTGGAAACCTTTACGAGGATTTTGCTTCGAAATGTTTTTTTCCCTATTAAAAAAATTTAATTATAAATATAATTATTTTATTTTTTAAAAATAAAAAAATCAAATTATAAATAAAAAATAAAAAACAAAATATTTTATAAATAACTAAATAATATACAAAATGTTTTAAAATTCATAATATACAATTAAAAATAAAAAAAAATTACGGATGCTGGTCGTGAAATCGCTGAACGAACTCGTCGTCCTGGCTCGGCAAATCCTCTCCATAGTTGGTTGCCGGCTGTGACTGTGATGGTGGATGTTGTTGGGTTGGAATCCCTTCGCGTTCCCGTCTCTGACGCAACATCTCCTCCAAATGCGGGTTTCCAACCGCCATAATCTCGAGGACATCGGTGAGAGAAGTCACATGCTCGGTGAGCGAAGACAACTGCGAGCGTAGCTGAGCATTGACATCGTGCTGCTCCTGATGATAAGACGATGTCGCTGCAGGGACATCCTTAACCGAGCCAATCCCGATGATACACCCCTTTTTCCTAGGGGCGACATGTAAATAAAAATATTAATAACATTAAGAAATTTTTTTTTAAAAATATTAAAAATTAATAGTAAAACAAATTATTTACCTCCTCGTAAATCTTATCCACTTCAACAGTGGATAATATGACTGGAGTCCCAGTCTGCTGAGTCAGCTGGGTCTGGCGTTCGTCAACTCGGGCAACAACCAAGTTGTAGATCCGCTCGGAAGCAGGATCTACAAACTGCCCAGCCTTGTTCCGGTGGGTCCTCTCGTAAAGGTCTTTCAGAGATGGAAGAACTCCTGTCTCCTTAGCCTAAAATTAATGTATAAAATTAAATATTAATTTGTAATATTCAAATAAAATAAAAATTAAATAGTTATTAAAAATCATCTTACCATGTCTAGACGAATTCCCGCGTGAGGTTTTTGACCCGTGGTGTGAAGCACCTTTGTGTTGCCATGCTCGTCTCTGGTCATGCGGTTCCCGGAGTTTGTGTTGGAGGTTCTGACCGAGTCCGGCAACTCCCAATAGCTGATGAGGCCATCCCACACCGTGGTTGTGAGGCAATCAGGTTTCCCGGCCTCGTAACCATCCACCTGATTTAAAAAAAATTAGAATTAAAGTCAATATATAATATTTTTAAAACTATATATATATATATTATAATTTATAAATCTATACATGATAGTCGCCCTTCCAGTTGTACACCATGTCGAGCAATCGTGCTCTTGCCTTGGCCTCAAACTCCTTCTTCACCCGCTGGTGAATCCCAATAGACCAACGATACTTTTGCTGTAACCAGAAAAAATAAAAGACGGATTAGTTCAATAATATTAATAATTTTAAATAATTAAAAATAAATTAACGAATTAAACTTACAGCGAACGATTTGAACCACGTCTTTTTTGTGTGGCTCGCCGTCATCTTCCAGTTTGGAGCTGGATCCGGAAAGTATCCCTTAATACAGTCCGTGACGCTAGATCCGACACAATTGTCAACACCAAACCTGGAAAGACACAAAATAAATCATTAATTAGATTAATTTCTAAATATTTTGTTAATTAAGAAATAAATTAAAAAAACTTTTTAAAAATTAAAACATACCATAATACGTTTTGGCGGTCCCGTCGGATAGGATCTAACTCTGCCATCCCTTCTCTGCCTGGAAGGGCCAAAATATCCTCCACCGTGTACACCGCAAAGGGTGCGTTCGGCGGCACCTGCAAATCGGGATGAACCCCGACAGGTGGAGGAGGAGGAGGAGGAGGTGGTTGCCGGGACGCCGTAGAAGCTCCCTGAGTCTCGGGAATCGAAAATGAACCGGGAGCTGGCGAAGATGAATCCGGAGCATTTGACACCCAAACATATCTCCGTAGTGACTCCCCTCGAGAGACGACGTCCTCCTACCAGCAGCCTTAGCAAGCTTGCTATGTCTAGGCATCTATATTTTTTAAAAAAAAAAATCAAAACATTAATTCCCCGTATAATTTAAAATAACACTAAATAAAAGTAAACCAACCTAATCTAAATTCCCTAAACTAACCACCTAATCTAAATTCTCTAAACTAACCACCTAATCTAAATTCCCTAATCTAATCACCTAACTACGAATTAGAGAGAACCTTTAGAGGATTTAGAGAGAAGGTTACTAGCAAATGAGAAACTGGATTGCTCGAGTATATATAAGGAATTTTGTTTCCTCGTAAAGCCCTAGTAATTTTACTAGGACCTTACGAGGAAATATATATGCCCGTGTTTTTATTTCCTCGTAAGGTCCTCGTAATAGTTGTACTAGGGCTTTACTAGGAAAACCCTTTACGAGGAAATAGCTATGCCCGCATTTTTTTCCTCGTAAAGCCCTAGTAACACCTTACTAGAACGTTACGAGGAAACAGCTATGCCCGTGTTTTCTATTACTAGGGCTTTACGAGGAAAGGGTTTATAAATCCCTAAACTCGAAACCCCAAACCCCAAACCCCAAACCACAACTTCCTTAACTTATAACCTCTTTTACAACCAAACTCCTAACCTCTTCTACACATAAACCCCAAACCCCAAATGCAAATTGATTTTGTGATTAAACAAACTTAAAATATATATAATCCAAATTCATTTTTGTGATTAAAAAAACTTATAAACATACATAATTCATTTGGATACATTGTCGTAATATGTTGAAACATCATCATTTTCTAAAAAACTCGTCGTCTACACCTTCGTCCGTTGAGTGATCAGGAACATCTTCGTATTCACGATTATGCGGATCAATGAGTAGGAACTCATCAATTTCTGCTTCAGCTTCCTCGATCTCATTGGTGTTTTCTTCTTGTAATGGTGGTTCTTCTCCAGCGATTATTCGTCCTCGAGGTGTAACTTTGATAACAGCTAACCAGTTTATTCCCGAGGTAGTAATCCGAGGGTATGGAATGAAGCAAACTTGATCTGCTTGGGAAGCTAATATGAAAGGCTCGAACTTGTTGTACCTACGAAAATAAAGATCAATATGTAAAAATTAATTGATACTGGAAACCTGGATATTAAAAAAAAAGAATTTGGTGTACCTTCGTCCACCGTTGACATCAACTACACCGTTCTTGTTAATCCGAACACCTCTGTTTACGACGGGGTCGTACCACTCACACTTGAAGATAACGCATTTCAAACCCATACCCGGGAATTGAACTTCATAAATCTCCTGCAAGATCCCGTAGAAATCTGTTTCGCCTTTCACACATATTCCATAATTACTTGTCGCCCGGTGTCTACCATAGTCATAGGTATGAAAAGTATAGCCTCGGGTGAAATACATCGACGATGTAGTGACCTTTGCAACTGGACCTTGAAGTAATTCGCGAAACCATGCGGGATACTCAGGATCGTCATAATCAACCTGCAACAAAAAGTAAAATAATTAGACATTAGACTTACTTTGTGGTAATGTATGCATACAATTTAAGTAATAAATAAATACATGTTTCCTCAACCACTTGATAAAGTGTTGATCTTTCCTTTTGTCTAACTCAGTTGTCGATATACCAGGTATTGCTTCCTCGACTTGAGTCTCAAATTGACTGTAAAATCATATATGTTATGTTATATATTTAATATATATATATATATATATATATATATAAGTATGTATGTTTATATATTTACCTTTCAAAATAAGCAATCAATGGATGCTCACAATTAAGAAGAATATAAAGGTGTGCACTATGGACGTCTTCATCACTCGACCACCAAACCTCTTTCAATTTCCCACCCAATCGCCCAATTTGATAAAAGATGTCTAGAACATCGTCTTCCATATATGTCGGCACGACACCACCATCATCATATCTTCTTGGAGCTCGTTTCCTTGTACGTACTTTCGGTGCAAAGTAGTACGAAGTGAAATGTGATGTTCCTTCCGTCAAACTTCCCGCAACAATAGAACCTTCAACCATTGCTAGGTTTTTGGCTTTTCCTTTCAAAGTTTTCATGGCCCTTTCATACTGATACATCCATCCATAATGCACGGGTCCACGAAGTAATGCCTCATACGGGAGGTGGACAACTAGGTGTTCCATGACGTCGAAAAAAGTTGGCGGGAATATTTTCTCCAAGTTGCAGATTAAGACGGGGATGTTTTCATGAAGTTGTTGGACAACTTCCACTTTAAGAGTGCAGGTGCTCAGATCCCTAAAAAATGCTCCAGTTCCTTATATATATACGAAAACAAATGCTCCAATTCCTTATTATACACATAAACCCCAAACCCCAAATGCAAATTGATTTTGTGATTAAACAAGCTTAAAACATATATAATCCAAATTCATTTTTGTGATTAAACAAACTTATAAACATACATAATTCATTCGGATACATTGTCGTCATCTGTTGAAACATCATCATTTTCTAAATTAATCATGTCATCGTATTATATTAATTAATTACCTGAAAGTGCTTCATGTACTTTTGCTGGTAGTAGCTCCGTAAACGCAAAGGGAAGTAGTCGCTGCATAAAGACATGACAATCATGGCTCTTCATCCCGGAGAACTTTTGCCCTTTCTCAACACATCTTAAGAGATTTGAAACATACCCATCAGGGAACTTCACTTCTGAAGCCACCCAGTTGAATAACGCAGATTTTTTTTTCTGATGACAGTCTGAATATTGGAACTGGAACTTGCCCATTGCTTTTTATATGTAGCTCACTCCTTGAGCAGATATCGGGTAAGTCCAACCTTGATTTTACGTTGTCTTTCGTCTTCCCTGGGACATTCAATATAGTGTTCATGATGTTCTCAAAAAAGTTATTCTCTATATGCATCACATCGAGGTTGTGGCGCAAAAGAAGATCTTTCCAATATGGCAATTCCCAAAATATACTCTTTTTGTGCCAATTGTGCTTAACACCATAAGAATCAGGCATATTACTGGGAACATGCCAATTCCCACCACGAGGAGCTGTTTCTAGAGCACAGTAGTAATCGATTTGCGCTTCGATTTGTTCTCCAGCTAAATATGGAGGAGGAGTGTCTCTGACAACCCTTTTGTGCCTGAACAATTTCTTGTTTCTTCGGTATGGGTGGTGAATGGGAAGAAATCGACGGTGACAATCGAACCAACTAGTCTTCCTACCATGCTTCAACTGAAACGCATCTGTCATTCCATTACAATAGGGACAAGCTAATCTCCCATGTGTAGTCCACCCAGACAACATACCATATGCAGGAAAGTCACTTATGGTCCACAAAAGCATCACTCGCATCGTAAAGTTTGTTTTCGTTGAACAATTATATGTCCTCACCCCTGTTGACCACAAATCTTTCAACTCTTTTATCAGTGGTTGTAGAAAAACGTCGAGAGATCTTTTTGGATGTTTTGGACCAGGTATTAATATGCTCATGAATAGAAACTCTCGTCGCATGCACATCTCCGGTGGCAAGTTATACGGTGTAAGAAAGACCGGCCACAATGAATATTGTCTCTCAGACATTCCAAATGGACTAAATCCATCAGTGCATAATCCAAGATACACATTCCGGCTATTGCTAGCGAAATGTGGATGTACATTGTTAAAATGTTTCCAGGCTCTTGCATCTGATGGATGAGTCATCTCTCCATCCGTCTGAGTATGCTCGGCGTGACATCTCATCCCTCCAGCAGTCTCCTCAGATTGGTACAATCTTTTCAATCTGTCTGTGATTGGTAGGTATCACATCCTTTGGTACGGTACCCTATTACGCCCTCGACCTTGCGGTTTGAATCGTGGCTTCTTACAAAATCGACATTCTTCTAACTTCTCATCATCTCCCCAGTAAATCATGCAGTTGTCGATGCAAACGTCTATCATCTCCGAGGGAAACCCAAGACTATATACCAATTTCTGAATCTGATAATAAGATTCAGCAGACACATTGTCTTCTGGCAAATACTCTTTAAACAAGTCTGCCCATGCATCCATACAATTTTCAGGTAGATTGTGATCGGTTTTAATACTCATCATTCTAGCAGCCAACGACAATTTAGACATACCTTCTCTACAACCACTAGAAATTGGCTCATCCGCAGCATCTAATATTTCATAAAACTTTTTTGCATCTAAGTTAGGTTCTTCAACTTCATCATCATCATGAGTTACAAAGGCATAACCTACCATATCATGAACCCTATCACAATCTACCATTTTTTCCTCTTGGTGATGATAGCTATTACTACTGCTACCTTCATTACGCAAATGTTCAACCGGTTCAATCTGAAAATTGCTATTACTACTGCTACCTTCATTCCTACAACTAGCATCTTCTCCACGTTGATACCAAATATAATAATATGGCATGAAACCTCTATTTATTAAATGCTTCCAAACATTTTCACGAGGGCCTAATTTGGTATTGCAACATTTCCGACAAGGACAGAACATCTTACCACTTTCCTGCGTGAGTGGTGTAGAATCTGCTTGATGCATAAACGTCTCCACCCCTTCGAGAAATTCTTTCGTCACCCTCCCGTTATTATCTCTGTGTGAATACATCCACTTCCGCAACTCGAAAATATTTCTCGGACCGGACATTTTTTTTTGGGTTTGATCAAGCTTATAGCTGATTTTTTTGGTGTGTTTCAAATGAATCACATATGGTGGTATTTATAGAAATTTTTGAATCTGAGAATTTACTAGGAAATTGCTAGGAAAAGTAGGTACAAAACACGTTTTTAATTTAAATTCGATATTTTCTATCCAGTTCCTCTTAATTTCGTAGTAACAAATCCATTTTTCCTAATTTCGTAGTAAATTATTACTAGGACTTTACGAGGAAAGGAGATACTATGAGTTTACGAGGAAAAGGACTTTTTCCTCGTAAGAGCCACGTAAGTTTACTACGAGTTTACGAGGAAACATTTTTCCCGTAGGTTTACGAGAACTTTACAAGGAAAAATGGTTTCCTCGTAAACTCGAAGTTAACTCGTAGTAAATTTACGAGAACTATTTTCCTAGTAAAGTTTCCTAGTAAAAGCTTAGTTTTCTTGTAGTGCAACCAATTGAACCAAATCCTTACCTTGCCCGCTTTTTTTTCCGTCCTTTTACGCCTTTCCCCAGCTGATGGAAACCTCTTAATTTTTTTTCCTTCCGTTCATCGTGGGGCGAACACGAAGTATGATCTGCATTTGTTTGATGTAATCTGCTACATTCTATTCAAAAATGTATAACACTATGATATATCATGGATTTTACCTATTTTACCTATAATATATATATAGTATTTTTTAGAATCTTTTATATGCATTTGGTACTGTTTTATAATATTTACAGGTCCAAGTACTCATTGGAAGCGATTGGAGTTTTTGGGTTATTTTGGAGCATTTAGGATACTCAGTAGAACCTTAGAGTCGGATCCAGATTTATGAAGGGACCATCGATCGACGTCACACATTGTGCGTCGATCGACAACCAAGTCGACATCAAGATTGGTGAAGGCTTGAGAAATTACAAGTTTCACTCAGAAGTTTCATTATTTGCAAGATAAGTCATTGGCCAAAATTTAGACTATTTATTAGAGTTTTCTATCTTAGTTTTGACAAAATGCCTAGGAGATATAAGAATCAGTTGTCTCCTAAGATACACAAGAGTATGAGAATTAAGAGTTGGAACACATTGCTACATCCATTGAAGAGAAAGATCTGATCATCATTACATAGAAGATCTTAAACTCCTTATATTTTTACTCAGTTTATTATATGCAATTTATTTAGAATTTATTCATGTTTTTTATTGCTATGTCTGGGTAATTCATTGTTAGGTTTAGGTTTATTCAATGGTAATAATGTATTGTTGATTTTGTAAAATTTGTTAGGGTAATCCTCTTGGTTCTTTGTTTAAGTTATTCTTAATGCCAAGTTAAACTTGATCACCTAAACCTTAGAAATTAGGGTTCTATAGCACAAGCGAGAGTTTTGTTGTAACTTGGAATCTATCTTAAAAAATCTAAATTACCGGTAACAAAAGCGAGTTCAATTGTAAGCTTAGAGAACTCATCAACCGGAAAACTAATATTGTTTAGAATGAGCATCATTCGACACCACCTGGTGAGCATCGATCGATACTCAGTTGAGATGCGCGAGAGCGATCTCCTAAACCCTAAGGTTTGAGTTCAGAACGATGCTTAATAAAAACCTAGCAATCTATTAATCTGTAGTATCGAGTCTTACCTACGAATTTCCCCTAACTCTAATCTCTTAATTTAATCCTCACAAGCCAATTCAATCTTGAAATCGTTTTTATTGTTATTGTTATAATTCATCTAGCTTTAATTCGAAAAAGTAAGTCTATTGTGCAATCCTAGAGTCTATGTGGATTCGATCCCTAACTATTACACCGAACCTCTTATTTGAGAGAGTAAAAGTTGGAAATAGGGTTAATTTCAAAGTGAAAATAAAAACACATCAAATTTGGCTATGTTGCCGGAGACTCTTTCTTATTGCCATTATATTTTGTTTAGAATATAGTTTAGATTTTACTTTACTATTTGCTAATTTATTATTTCCCTAAACCTCATGATGCAGGTACTTAAAGGAAAAAATATGGATTCAGGATAACAACAATCGGTCGATGGAGCTCATCCGTAATTGATCGACGCTGGTCCACTACTTTCGGGCGTTCCATTGCCATCGACCGATGCCGATCAGCTAGTAGCAGGTAAGTTTACCATTGTTGATTCTGATAATAAGAAAGTAGTCTTGATAGAACCAATGAACAATAAAAGCAACAAAGCAAGCCAACTAATTAATTATCAGGGAGCTGCAATCCCCAATCAAATCACTAAATCTCCAAAGAATAAATTGCCAATGCTCAAATTCCTAAATCTCAGCATAACCTATTCCAATAGGTCTGCGATTCGATTATCCGATAACCATGCTGGAAGCTCTGAACTTGATATCGACTTCCTAATTATGGCGAACAAAAATAGTTCAATGGTTTTCCCACTGAACACCCGAACGATCACATCGAGATGCTAGAAGACATGCTTAACGACGATTTGAATC
The DNA here is from genome assembly GCA_905132885.1 of Moricandia moricandioides. NCBI lineage: Eukaryota > Viridiplantae > Streptophyta > Magnoliopsida > Brassicales > Brassicaceae > Moricandia > Moricandia moricandioides. The sequence goes on along the minus strand of CAJHQQ010000198.1, from coordinate 142,690 downwards.
GCTGCAAACTTTTTCCGTTCTCCCTAGAAGATGATGCCAAGAGGTGGCTGAACCAGTTACCACTAGGATCCCTGACTTGTTGGGAAGATATTAGAAGCGCTTTCATCAATCACTTATTTGATGAGGAGAGACACTGGGAAGCAAGAAGAGAAATATCCACTTTCCTTCAAGGCAGCCGCGAATCTTTTAAAAACTCCTAGACGAGGTTCAAGAGATATCAAATTTTGTGCCCGCACCATGGATTCTCAGAACCCCAACTCATCAACACTTTATATAGAGGACTAAACCTAGACTATCAAACCATCCTTGATACAACCAGAGAGGGGAACTTCGGCACCCGAAGCTCTGCGAGCGCTAAAAGACTGATAGAAAACATATCTTTAGGTAGAGCTTTTGAAAAGAGGGACAACAAAAAGAATGGACCACCAATGTTTGCGGAGGAGAATCACTCGATCCGAGTTAGAAAAACTCTGGCAGCAGTTGCGACCCTTCTAGACGAACACGGCTGGTCTCAACATTATGCTGAGGACAATGCCGTTTCTTCCGAATTCGAAAAACGAGTTGAGTTCTCTGATGTGATGAACGATCAACGATTTAGGGAAAGCGCTGGCAATTTCGTAAGCAGCTACGATAATACTGTGAACAAACACGAAAGAAGTTCAAAATCGAGAATGAATCAAGTCTTCACAAGAAACGTAGAATAGCCGCCGACCTCTGTGAGAAATTAGATCTTATATACTTAGAGATTACAAAAAAAATTGAGACTCTGAGCGAACACATAAAAGAATTGACAACCAATTAAAACATACGCTAACCCTATGAGCCATTGCAATGTCGTAGCTTTCCGAAGCGGTAGTGAATTCACCCCTGGTGTTAAATAAAGGGTCACAATCGATGAATTCGAGGAAATCAAAACAAATGAAAACGAAAAATCGCATCCCACTCCGCTCGAAATATACGATAAATATCCCGATATCCTCCCTAAAACCGACGTATTAGACCAAAATGATGACCTTTAGGAATTAATTGTTGAATGATATTATAACGCCCTGACCGCCCACGGCTAATGGGTCACCCATGCCCGCTCTCTCGGCCCGTGGGCCCCATCCCGTTCCAACGGTTGGTGCGTAAATTTTCCAAACGCTCGAAATCATTGTATATTGTCCTTGCAATCACCACCCGACCTTTCCCCGTGCTTTGGCCTCACTCGCACGGTATCGCGAATCACTTCCCGATAGGTCACCCATCCTTTCACTACTCCAGCATAAGCCCGCTTAACTCTGGAGTTCTAAACGGATGTGTGACGGAAAAGGTAAGTGCACTTTGGTGACATAGGTAGCCAAATCAATTCTTTTAAGCCTTTCCACATATCACAACTTGGGATGTTACAATTCACCCCCTCTCAAAGAACGCAACGCCCTCGTTGCGCCCCTGACAGGTCTCAAGATGACTCTCGGGTCAGAACCGAGATGGCTAACCAGCTCTGATACCACTTATAACGCCCCGACCGCCCACGGCTAATGGGTCACCCATGCCCGCTCTCTCGGCCCGTGGGCTCCATCCCGTTCCAACGGTTGGTGCGTAAATTTTCCAAACGCATCATTGTATACTGTCCCTGCAATCACCACCCGACCTTTCCCCGTGCTTTGGCCTCACTCGCACGGTATCGCGAATCATTTCCCGATAGGTCACCCATCCTTTCACTACTCCAGCATAAGCACGCTTAACTCTGGAGTTCTAAACGGATGTGTGACGGAAAAGGTAAGTGCACTTTGGTGACATAGGTAGCCAAATCAATTCTTTTAAGCCTTTCCACATATCACAACTTGGGATGTTACAGATATACCATGGATTTTACCTATAATATATAGAGTCATTTATATGCATTTGGTATTGTTTTAGAGTATTTACAGGTCTAGGTACTTATTGGAAGCAATTGGAGCTTTTGGACTATTTTGGAGCACTCAGGAATGCTCAGCAGGAACTCCAAGTCGGATCAATATTTATGAATAGACCATCGATTGACGTCACACATTGTGCGTCGATCGACAACAAGATTGGTGAAGGCTTGAGAAATTACAAGTTTTACACAGAAGTTTCATTAATTGCAAGACAAGTCCCTGGCCGAAATTTAGAATGTTTATTAGGGTTTTCTATCTTTATTTAAGAGAGAGTCTAGAAAACCTAAGAGAAGAGTGTCTAAGAAGTTACACCAGACAGTTTAGAGTTGGAACACATTGCTATATCTATTGGAGAGAAATATCTAATCGCCATTACAGAGAAGATCTTGAACTCCTTAACTTTTTACTCAGTTTATTCTATACAATTTATTCAGAGTTTATTCATGTTGAATATTGCTATGTCTGAGTAGTTCTCTATTAGATTTAGGGTTACTCAATGATAGTAATGTTTTGTTGATTTTATAGAAATTGTTAGGGTAATCTTCTTGGCTCTTTGTTTAACTTGCTCTTAATGCTAAGTTGAATTTGATCACCTCAATCTTAGAAATTAAGGTTCTATAGCGCAAGCGAGAGCATGGTTATAACCTGAAATCTATCTTAAACAATCTAAATAACTATTAACAAACGAGAGTTGAATTAGAAGTTTAGAGAATCCATCATAACCGTGAAACCAGTACTATTTAGAATGCGCATCGATCGATGCCATCTTATTGCCATCGATCGATGCTCAGCCGAGATGCGCGAGAGCGATCTCCTAAACCCTAAGGTTTGAATTCAGAACGATTCTTAATAAAACCCTAGCAATTTATATTTATTAGTCTGCATTATCTAAACATACCTGAGAATTTTGCCTAACTCTAATCTCTTAATTTAATCCTCACAAACCAAATCAATCTTAAAATCGTTTATATTGTTATTGTTATAATTCATCAAGCTTTAATTCGGAAAAAATAAGTCTATTGTGCAATCCTATAGTCTCTGTAGATTCGATCACTAAGTACTACATTGAACCTCTTAATTGATAGAGTAAAGTGGGAATATAGGGTTAATTTGAAAGTGAAATAAAAATAAACCCCACATCAAATTTGGCTCCGTTGCCGGGGACTCTTTCTTATTGCCATTAGATTTTATTTAGAATATAGTCTAGATTTTTACTTTACTGTTTGATAAATTATTCCTTCCCTGAACCTTATGACACATGTACTTAAAGGAAAGAATATGGATTCTTGACAACAATCATCTATCGACGGATCTTATCTCGAATCGATCGACGTCGGTTCACTGCTGTCGGGAAACACCCTTCCATTCCCATCGATCGACACTGATCAGCCGGAAGCAGGTAAGTACACATTTACTGATTCTGATAATAAGAAATTAGTCTTGATATAACCAATGATCAATAAAAGCAACGAAGCAAGCCAACTAATTAATTATCAGGGAGCTGCAATCCCCAATCAAATCACTAAATCTCCAAAGAATAAATTGCCAATGCTCAAATTCCTAAATCTCAGCATAACCTATTCCAATAGGTCTGCGATTCGATTATCCGATAACCATGCTGGAAGCTCTGAACTTGATATCGACTTCCTAATTATGGCGAACAAAAATAGTTCAATGGTTTTCCCACTGAACACCCGAACGATCACATCGAGATGCTAGAAGACATGCTTAACGACGATTTGAATCGCTGCAAACTTTTTCCGTTCTCCCTAGAAGATGACGCCAAGAGGTGGCTGAACCAGTTACCACTAGGATCCCTGACTTGTTGGGAAGATATTAGAAGCGCTTTCATCAATCACTTATTTGATGAGGAGAGACACTGGGAAGCAAGAAGAGAAATATCCACTTTCCTTCAAGGCAGCCACAAATCTTTTAAAAACTCCTAGACGAGGTTCAAGAGATATCAAATTTTGTGCCCGCACCATGGATTCTCAGAACCCCAACTCATCAACACTTTATATAGAGGACTAAACATAGACTATCAAACCATCCTTGATACAACCAGAGAGGGGAACTTCGGCACCCGAAGCTCTGCGAGCGCTAAAAGACTGATAGAAAACATATCTTTAGGTAGAGCTTTTGAAAAGAGGGATACCAAAAAGAATGAACCACCAATGTTTGCGGAGGAGAATCACTCGATCCGAGTTAGAAAAACTCTGGCAGCAGTTGCGACCCTTCTAGACGAACACGGCTGGTCTCAACATTATGCTGAGGACAATGCCGTTTCTTCCGAATTCGAAAAACGAGTTGAGTTCTCTGATGTGATGAACGATCAACGATTTAGGGAAAGCGCTGGCAATTTCGTAAGCAGCTACGTTAATACTGTGAACAAACACGAAAGAAGTTCAAAATAGAGAATGAATCAAATCTTCACAAGAAACGTAGAATAGCCGCCGACCTCAGTGAGAAATTAGATCTTATATACTTAGAGATTACAGAAAAATTTGAGACTCTGAGCGAACACATAAAAGAATTGACAACCAAGTAAAACATACGCTAACCCTATGAGCCATTGCAATGTCGTAGCTTTCCGAAGCGGTAGTGAATTCACCCCTGGTGTTAAAGAAAGGATCACAATCGATGAATTCGAGGAAATCACAACAAATGAAAACGAAAAATCGCATCCCACTCCGCTCGAAATATACGATAAATATCCCGATATCCTCCCTAAAACCGACGTATTAGACCAAAGTGATGACCTTTAGGAATTAATTGTTGAATGATATACCATGGATTTTACCTATAATATATAGAGTCATTTATATGCATTTGGTATTGTTTTAGAGTATTTACATGTCTAGGTACTTATTGGAAGCAATTGGAGCTTTTGGACTATTTTGGAGCACTCAGGAATGCTCAGCAGGAACTCCAAGTCGGATCAATATTTATGAATAGACCATCGATTGACGTCACACATTGTGCGTCGATCGACAGCAAGATTGGTGAAGGCTTGAGAAATTACAAGTTTTACACAGAAGTTTCATTAATTGCAAGATAAGTCCCTTGCCGAAATTTAGAATGTTTATTAGGGTTTTCTATCTTTATTTAAGAGAGAGTCTAGAAAACCTAAGAGAAGAGTGTCTAAGAAGTTACACCAGAGTTTTATAGTTTAGAGTTGGAACACATTGCTATATCTATTGGAGAGAAATATCTAATCGCCATTATAGAGAAGATCTTGAACTCCTTAACTTCTTACTCAGTCTATTCTATACAATTTATTCAGAGTTTATTCATGTTGAATATTGCTACGTCTGAGTAGTTCTCTATTAGATTTAGGGTTACTCAATGATAGTAATGTTTTGTTGATTTTATAGAAATTGTTAGGGTAATCTTCTTCGCTCTTTGTTTAACTTGCTCTTAATGCTAAGTTGAATTTGATCACCTCAATCTTAGAAATTAGGGTTCTATAGCGCAAGCGAGAGCCTGGTTATAACCTGAAATCTATCTTAAAAAATCTAAATAACTATTAACAAACGAGAGTTGAATTAGAAGTTTAGAGAATCCATCATAACCGTGAAACCAGTACTATTTAGAATGCGCATCGATCGATGCCATCGATCGATGCTCAGCCGAGATGCGCAAGAGCGATCTCCTAAACCCTAAGGTTTGAATTCATAACGATTCTTAATAAAACCCTGGCAATTTATTAGTTTGCATTATCTAAACATACCTGAGAATTTTGCCTAACTCTAATCTCTTAATTTAATCCTCACAAACCAAATCAATCTTGAAATCGTTTATATTGTTATTGTTATAATTCATCAAGCTTTAATTTGGAAAAAATAAGTCTATTGTGCAATCCTAGAGTCTCTGTAGATTCGATCCCTAAGTACTACACTGAACCTCTTAATTGATAGAGTAAAGTGGGAATATATGGTTAATTTGAAAGTGAAATAAAAATAAACCCCACATCAAATTTGGCGCCGTTGCCGGGGACTCTTTCTTATTGCCATTAGATTTTATTTAGACTATAGTCTAGATTTTTACTTTACTGTTTGATAAATTATTCCTTCCCTAAACCTTATGACACATGTACTTAAAGGAAAGAATATGGATTCTTGACAACAATCATCTATCGACGAATCTTATCTCGAATCGATCGACGTTGGTTCACTGCTGTCGGGCAACACCCTTCCATTCCCATCGATCGACACTGATCAGCCGGAAGTAGGTAAGTACACATTTACTGATTCTAATAATAAGAAATTAGTCTTGATATAACCAATGATCAATAAAAGCAACGAAGCAAGCCAACTAATTAATTATCAGGGAGCTGCAATCCCCAATCAAATCACTAAATCTCCAAATAATAAATTGCCAATGCTCAAATTCCTAAATCTCAGCATCACCTATTCCAATAGGTCTGCGATTCGATTATCCGATAACCATGCTGGAAGCTCTGAACTTGATATCGACTTCCTAATTATGGCGCACAAAAATAGTTCAATGGTTTTCCCACTGAACACCCGAACGATCACATCGAGATGCTAGAAGACATGCTGAACGACGATTTGAATCGCTGTAAACTTTTTCCTTTCTCCCTAGAAGATGACGCCAAGAGGTGGCTGAACTAGTTACCACTAGGATCCCTGACTTGTTGGGCAGATATTAGAAGCGCCTTCATCATCCACTTCTTTGACCATGAGAGATACTGTGAAGCAAGAAGGTAAATATCCACTTTCGTTCAAGGTAGCCGCAAATCTTTTAAAAACTACTGGACAAGGTTCAAAATGTTTCAACTTTCGTGCCAACACCATGGATTCTTTGAACCCCAACTCATCAACACTTTCTATAGTGGACTAAACCTAAACTATCAAACCATCCTTCATACAGCCAGCGAGGGGAACTTTGGCACCCGAAGCCCTGCAAGCGTTAAAAGGCTGATAGAAAACATAGCTTTCGGTAGAGCTTCGAAAAGAGAGACACTGAAAGGAAGAAACCGCCATTGTTCGCAGAGGAGAAACAATCGATCCGAGTTAGAAAAACTCTGGCACCAGTTGCAACCCTTCTGCACGGAAATACCTTATCTCAACATTACAGTGAGGACAATGCTGCCCCTTCCAACTTTGAAAATCGAGTTGAGTTCTCTGATGTGATGAACATGAACGATCAACGATTTAGGGAAATCGCTGGTGATTTCACAAGCGATTACGACACCACTGTGAACAGATAAGAGAGAAGTTCAAAGTCAAAACTGAATCGAGTCTTCACTGGAAACCGTAGAATAGCTGCCGACCTCAACGAAAAGTTAGACCTGATATACTCAAAGATGACAAAAAAAATTGACACTCTGAGGGAACACATTAAGAGAATCGACAACCAAGTGGCGAGAAAAAAGTGATTTTTTTTGTATAGCTCCAATGTGATCAATATAATCAGTGTCTTTTATCACGAAGATCTTTTCCAAATATTTTTGTGTGAGCTTTAAAAACCTTAAAAATTTCTAATAGTTCTTTACCTACAAATGTTATTATTTTATATAAGAATACATAACCATCAAATTTATTTCTATAAAATGTTAAAGTATTTTATATAATTATATATAAATAATTGATAATAAATAAATAAATTGATAAAACACATATATTCTTTCTCTAATTTTACATTTAGTTACCATAAATCATTATTTGTAATATTACTTATATTATTTGGTAATTTTTATTAATTAATTCTAGAGTTACCTTTTATTTTTAGAAGTTAACTAATAAAAGTTAACAACTAGTTAAATTATAATTATTTTTAAAAATTAAACCTATTAAATACACATAAAAATAGTTAAGTGACTTTTCAATTAATATATAGTAAGATTTATCTTTTTAAAACTAAGGAAAAAATTGCTTAAAATAAATATGAAAACATGTATTAGGAAATGGTAGTTTAAGAAATTTCTCTCATAATTTTGTCAAATCACACTTTCTCACTCATTTTTTAATTTAGTGTTTAATATAAAACTAAAATGGGTTAAGCAAACAAATTTTTCATTAAATTATCTACGATCATTACACTATTTATCAAACACTAATTCACTGAAGAGTTTTTTATTAAAACTAAGCATATTTTAGATATCTTTTAAAAGTATTATTTTCATTTATTTTAAATTACTTTAAAACATACTTATTTTAATTAAATCTGATTAACTAATTATAACAAAAAAATAAAATATTTTTAAAAATTTTAAATAACGCAATGTTATGATTTTAAGCATATGTACTTAATATTAATGTGAGAGCCAATGCTAAATAAAATAAAATGTTTTTATGTGTATAATTTTTTTTAATTTTTATCATTATACATTTTAAAGTTTATTATACCGAAAAAAACATCTCATTATTTTTAAATATTAATTTCTTACTTTCAAGTTACATTATATTTTTTCAGCTTTGCATTTAACAATTGTATAACTGTTAATTTTTATTTATCTTCATTTCACAATTATAGTAACACAAAAAAATACATATATCTCGACAAACAAATAAAATTAAATCATAAAAATATAAAAGAACCAAGAACACAAAAATCATATTTTATTATTTTTTTCTGGTGTTTCTATTTATGTCTCCTTCTTTTTTTTCCTATTAAAATAAACATGTTAATTATATTATAATAAAAGCTATATAAATTATATTAATAGAGTATTAACTCTTGGAAAAACATGTGTTTGATTAATATAATTTTAAATGACTTACCATATAATAGTTTTAAATGAAATACCCTATAATAGATGACTTACCATATAATAATTTTAATTCATGTTTTTATATTAATAGATGAATTAGATAAAAAAATTATTGATTAATATAATTTTAAATAATTTAACATAAAAGTTTATGTTTTAAAATATAAAAATGTTTTAGTCATTTCTAAAAGTGATAAATCATCTATGATATCACATTGTTATTGAAAAACAATTGGATTTTTTTTAAATTATATATTTGAATGTTTCGCATTCATGTGACATATTTTAGAATATATAGCGAATGAGTGCTCATAATTAAAATCATTAGGTTGAGATTAATTAGTTTTCTAAAATCTATGATTTATTGTATTCACTACTAATATAAATATATTAAAAATTGTTGTTATAATTGTTTATGTAGTATCATATGTATTTATATGTATATTATCAACTTATATTATGTAATCTATGATATTTAATTTATTTCTATAAATAAATTATGTTAATTCATCTATATTTAAGATGTTTAGTTGTTTGTTTGGAAATATAAATTACATTAAGTAATTATAGGGTTAGTTTCCTTTTAAGAACTTTAATTAAATAAATAAAAAATAAAATCTATCAACCAATCAAATTATAACAATTAATTGAAGAGGTCTTCTATGAGCAACACGTCAGCAGAAATCACTAAAGTGACTTCTCAATTAATATATAGGAGATGACATGGCTTATGGCTATATGTGACATTAACAATTAAATTTAATAGTGATTTTGTTTTTGGTAAACATTTTTGAATATGGTAATAATCTATACATCATTATTAAAATAAATATGTTTAAATATGAAATAAAATAAAAATAGAAATAAAAAATATTTTACAAATTTTGAAATATGATATATGTATATTTTTTTATAATCATAAATTTTTATTACTAAAACAAAATTTCAAACCTTTTTACAAGATTTTTTCAAAATTATAAATTTTTAATCGTAATACCATTTATTTCCTTTTTATATCTTTTTTTAAAATTATTTTTTTATAGTTTTTTTTTAGTTTTTTTTTGTCATCAACTTAAAACAAACTATGTAGACTCTTCAAACCAAACTGGCAACTCGACATCCATATGCACAGCGAAAGACATTTGCTTCTTGGCACTCTGCGCCAGACTTTCCGCCTTGGTGTTCATCATTTTGAGGATATGAATGATCTGAGTGATTAAACCTTCCTTGAAGGATCTTGATGTCTTCTAAATAATTCGCAAAGGCTGGCCATTCATCTGGTGTATAAACCATCTTCACTAATTAAATACAATCTGTCGCCCAAGTAACATGATATTGACGTAAGTTCCTCATACTTTCCATAGTCCATGTAAGGGCTTCCATCAACGAGTGTAATGGCGAGAGGATTTCTCTCGTATTCCTTGATCCCATTAGTCCCTCAAAGCCCGCAAGCGTAGTGTACCAACCTTGTCCTGAAAACAATTCATTGGCTTTCCATGATCCATCTGTAAAACACCATCGGCCCGGTATCGAAGGTAAGCTAATCTCTCCATTATCTCGTAATTCAGGAGTTCCATTTGTAACTGAAGCATGTGCCTCGATCCAAAGTAAAGATTCAGTTTCTGTCAATTTCAGCATGTCTCTAGGATCCACCTCGATATTGCTGAAAACTTTGTTATTTTGTCCATTCCAGATGTACCATAAAATCCATGAGAATTGATGATCTTCCATATGCAGGGACACCCTCCAATATAAATAATCCATATTTGTGAACAATGTGTGAGAAGAAAACGTGGCTGGTTTTTATTGGATCTTAGAAAGTGCCCAAAATTGGACCGCCAGAGGATATTAAGAAAACATGGTTAGTACTTTGCTAACCAGGGATAGAGAAGAAACAAAGCTACGCCATCCATATGACGGTGAGTATGAAATGATCGGTTCCATGGGTGAAGCATTCTTGAAACACCTTCCTTTGAAGACTCGAGAAAATAATGTGATAGGTTTCTCGATCAACCGCCAGAATTTTTATCTTAACATAGCCGTATTGAAATCCGAAAAATCCTTAAAACCGAATCCTCCTTTAGCTTTGCTGGTGCAAAGCCTATCATGTGATTTCCAATGCATACCTGTTATATTTCCCCCTAGACTCCACCAATTTTGAGGTGACTATCTTAGGAATACGATGACAAAACATATTATGGTTTGGTAGAGCCGTTATCACTGAATTTATCACCACCTCTTTCCCTCTTGTAGAGAAAAGTTTAAATGTCCAACCATTAACCTTGTTATTTAGCCGTTCTTGAACAAATAAAAAATTTTGGGTTCCCAAACTTTCCAGCATACCAAAATATGAACCCATTCCTCCTATATTCTGGATACCTAATATGTTCCTAAGCTCTTGCCGCAAAGATTCCTCAATCTTGAAACCAAATTAAATGGAGGAATTTTAGAAATTTATCAACTGTCCAGATAGTGCCTTATATTCTTTCAGAATTATGAAGATAGTGTAACATTCTTTCTTCTGTACTTTACAAAAAAATAGACTATCATCTGCAAAAACAGATGTGAAACCGATGGACAAGCTCTTGCAACCTTTCAACCCTTCAGTTGTTTCTGTCTTTCTGCCTTTTTTATGTTTGCAATTAGTGTCTCTGTGCATAGTATAAACTAATATGGAATAAGAGGATCCCCTTGTAGTAACCCTCTCTGCGGAATAATATGCCCTTGGGGTTGTCCATTTATAAGTACTCTATATTGCACCGAGGAAATACATTTCATCATCAACTTAACCCACTGAGGATCAAAACCCATTTTGTTAAGCAAAGCCTGAATAAAAGTGCACTATACTATATCATATGGTTTACTCATATCCGTTTTGATTGCCATAAACTTGGTTTGGAACGATTGATTAGCCCGTAACCCGTTGAACATTTCATGAGCAATGAATATAGTATCCCAGATTGATCTCCCTAGGACAAAAGCCAATTGTGTTTCCCGAAATAAGCTTGGGGAGACGAACTTTTAACCGTTGGCAACGAACCTTCGAGATAATTTTATAACCCACATTAACAAGACTTATCAGCCTCAAGTCCGTCATTATTGTAGGACTCTCTGTCTTTGGGATTAAACAAATATTCATAGAATTTAACCTTGTATCCAGCAAATACTCAGTATTTAGTTTTTTTATTCATAATTATACAATTTTTATATCAATTTGTTTTTTTATAAATGTTGATTTAATATAAATTGACCAAAAGAAATAGATAAAAATATATAAGATTAAAATTTTAAATATATATATATATATATATATATATATATATATATATATATATATATATATTCTTAATATAATTTAAAATAGTACACAATTTGTTTTCTTAATTTTATGTTAACTGAATCAATATTTATACCAAAATACTGGTGAAAAAATAACATCAAAAATAGTAAAAAAAAATTAAATAATTTAAATTTAAAGAATTATCACTGCATATGTTGTAGAAAACACCTGGTTATCACAAAAGTTCACTTGAGTGTTGTCACCAAAATTATCTCAAAAAGCTGACAAGTCATCACCATATACATATTCCCACATAAAACATTAATAACTTCCATACTTCCCTATATAAAAATACCGAATTAGCTAATGTGATTATATATATATATATATATATATATATGATAATTAATGGTACTAAATAATAAAATTTGATAACTATTTTATATTTTCTATCATTTTTGTTTAATGCTATAGTGCTAAATAAAATTATATAATCACATTAACCATATAATAAAAAATAGTTTTTTTTTGCATTTTCATATTTTGAATTTTTAAAAATGATTACAAATTACTAAAATTGTTAAAAGGCTCACACTTAAAATTTTGTGATCAATGGTTTAAAAAGTTTATTATACAAATATATAGATGATCATAAAATATATGAGTAGGAAACATTATTTAGTAGATGTTCAAATTATATAGTAATATCATTTAAATTTAATTATATAACATTTTAAAATCAATAACTATTTCAATTTCAAAACAATATCATACTTGAATTGAATTGAATTTAAAGTTAATCAAATCATTTACGTATATTTAAATATTTTTATTCTAAAATATTTTATGGGAAACAGATTTATTTAATAAATCTCTTATGAATATCTCACTCTCCTTAGGTGCGGGTTATTTTTTTATTTTTAATCTGGGGGCTATATTTTTAAATATGACCTCGACACTAAACCATATAACTTTTCGAGACATTGGGTTACTGGATTGATCGGGGGCGAACCGCGGGTTAATAAATTAGTTAATTAATTTTTAATTACATATTAGCTATTAAAAATATAGGAGAAATTTTAAATTTCTGAAAAATATAAAATATATTTAAATTTGGTCTTTTTATTTTTATTTTCCTTTACATTTCACATATAAAATATTAAAAATAATAATAAAAAATATTTAATAACCTTTTGTAAGAAATTAGGAGTTGAGCACAACAAAACTTAAATCCCATAAGTCTTAGATACCTATCATTGCTCACAATATTTTCTTTAGTAGACATAATGAAATTTTCATCAAAATCTAAATATCAAAAATAATAGTATAGTCGATATTATATATGATTTTACAAAATTGAATAAGATCAATGAATCTGATTCAAAAAATATTATGTATTTAGAAATATGTAAAATCAAGAAAACAAGATAAAAACATGTGATTCACAAAAAATAATAATAAAAAGTATATATGATAGAAGTTAGAACCTACGAGGTTAAAACAAATGCTATTCGCTTTACCAAAATCAGCAAGAGTTTTTTTAAAAAGTTGAAGAAGATATATAGTATATGTGATAGCAACTAGCAAGGAAAACGATAAATTCATGAGAAAATTAAAAAATTTAAAGTGAAAACCTAACTTCTTATTTTTGGAATACAAAAAATATTTAATAAAGTACTTAAAACTAAAAAAAACTAAATAAAATTTTTTCATTGGTTCAACCGATGGTTTAACCATAGCCGGGTTTAAGGGTTTTTAGCAAGTTTTATTGGGTTTTTTAACTTGTGGATATTTCTTAAAATCCACACCGGATTATTTACCGGGTCACTAGATTTTGTGGTCCGACCACAAATCCATGTCGGCTTGAAAACATTGTCTAGGGGTTTTCATGCCCGAAGCCCAAACTAATTTCAGTGTAACCCACGGAAGGACCTTCTTGCTGGGTATTTGAATAAGACCCAAAACATGACCTATATCCGTGTAGCCACAGAAATGGGTAATATGAGTAAGCGAGGATTCAAACTCATGTCCCTTAGAAACACTGAGATGCCATTAGAATGCTGGTTATTACCTAGACGTTTCCTTGAAGATATCTACCGACATGTTGCGAACTGCTTTAAACAATATAACATACCCATGCATAATGCAACACACCTCTTGATCGTCTGCACAAAATCTAACAATGATATTTACTTCCTAACTGTATTTGTCAGCTTTTGGTTGTATACTATAGCCCTTAGTCTATGTAGAATTTTGTTTCGTTAAAATCAACTGTTGTCTGGCTTACATGTGCTTCCACGAAATAAATTACCTTTGAAATGTCCATCTCATTAATGGCAATAAAACATTCTATTTAGTTAACCTGTATATCGACGTGAACAAAATATATATTTCACCTACACTTGTGTTTTTTTTTGGTTGAAAATTCTCCAATATATATTCGTGTGAAATTTCATAAATAAATATATATATATATATATATATATATAATTTCATAAATAAATAAATAAATATATATATACTTCTTTTTGCTGAAGATTTCATAAAATTTGATATAATTTATACCAAACCTAATTTTAAGTTTTAACTAGTAATGACTCTCGAAAATATATATATTTGTCGAAATGTTAAATTTTAAACTCTCGAATATATATATAGTCTATAGAGGAACAATGGATCATTTTATTTACAAAAGTCAATCAACATTTATTTTTGTTAAAAGTAAGCGTAACTCAATCAACATAACTCAATCAACATGTGTGTTAATTTTCTTATCAGGAAAAACTTTTCTTTTGGAAAGCTAGTTATAATGATTTCATAATCCATTATTTTATCTGTTATATGAAACTTATAACAATGTGTTCAATTTCAGATAGATAACCAGTATTATGAAAATATTTGAAAACCAAGATCATGATGAAAAAATACAGTTCATGATTAATTAATAAAAAGTTAATAAGAATATTTGAAATTTATTGCTATTTTCGAAGATGTAGATTTTCAAAAAAAAAAAAAAACAGTTCATGATGAAAATATAAGAGTATTGAATTGTTGGGTTTTTTTTTTTTACTGAGATAGTTCTTTGTTAATTTGTAATTGAATACATAACATAGTTTATATTTTATTTAATTCTAACGTTGTTTGTTTTGTTTTACTGAGATTCAGTAGATTTCAAAAGTAAAGATGTGAAATAACATTGATTGCTTAGTTTCTTTTATATGAAATTGTGTGAAA
This sequence comes from Moricandia moricandioides, assembly GCA_905132885.1. Taxonomy (NCBI): domain Eukaryota; kingdom Viridiplantae; phylum Streptophyta; class Magnoliopsida; order Brassicales; family Brassicaceae; genus Moricandia; species Moricandia moricandioides. Next base: position 127,539 of record CAJHQQ010000198.1, on the reverse strand, counting down.
TCGAGAAGTTGAAAGAAAGAGTGATGGTGTGAAAGTTAAAAATGAGGAGAGTCCTTTTAAGAAGAAAAATAAATTAAATGTGTTTGATTGAAATCGATAGTTGCTATAGTACTATGTAGTTAGTAGGAGAAAGCAATCAGGCATGGGTTCCGTTTTCACTTGTTCACTTACTTTAAAATTTGCTCTGCCAAACTCATTACATTTTCCATGTTCTTTGTTTCAAAGGCCTCTCCGATACTCTCTTCTTCACATAATAAATACGAAAGCTCTTTAAGTGATTAAAATTATTTGGGTCATGACAAAATTCATTAGTAAAATTAAGTTTGTCGTACATGTCATGCCGACTCTGTCCAAAAAACCTTGAGAGATTTTAAGATCAACTGATGAGATCAATTGTAATATGTACTATAGAGTATACACCAAACTAATTAAGCTTGAAATCTATCTTCTGAGAGGCTGAGACTATCATTTATGAATCTAAAGCCACTTGTAAGGGAGAAAACATACATACGAATGCAAGTAAGAGTATCATTTAGTTTTTCAAGTAAGTCGTAGCAGAATGTTTGGGTTTTATTCATAAAGAAAACCTATTTAATATTTATAGTATTTAAGTACAACTGGTCAGCTTTACTGTTACCATAAATGAGTCCACAGGTTCACTTAATGAGGCTGAGGCTTATGAATCTTCAAATCAAAGACATGAAGACCCTTTATTTTTTATCGTAGCGAGAACGAGATAAAGAGGAACATGCATGATTTCCACATAATTACCTAATTATTTCTAAACTAAATTGTTATTTTAATGTCATGCTTCATTTTATTTATTCTTTTATGCATTATAGTTTGTATATAAATTTTATCCACTTTAATTCTTTTTGCCCCTTTTACAAACGTCGCTATTTATAAAATCGACCTATTTGCTTTCCTGCATATTCTATATCCTCATCAAACAAACAAAAACAGATATTGTCCAAAATTCAAAATAGAAAATGAAGATCAAGGGTTTACTATTGGCTTTTTCTCTCCTGATTTTTGCATTCATTCATCACTCGGAATCAGCTTCAGTGCGGAGTTTGCTGATGAAGAATGGAACGTACGAACAAGAAGCACAAGTTCTAAAGTACGACTCCACGGAGTTGATCACTAACTCTACAGCTTTGGACTCAAAACGGATAATTCCCACGGGTCCAAATCCACTACACAACAAGTAACTTTGATCATTCAAGAACAAGATATGTTATGTGTATGTTTCTTCTTCTTCTTCTTCTTCTTCTTCTTCTTCTTCTTCTTCTTCTTCTTCTTCTTCTTCTTCTTCTTCTTCTTCTTCTTCTTCTTCTTCTTCTTCTTCTTCTTCTTCTTCTTCTTCTTCTTCTTCTTCTTCTTCTTCTTCTTCTTCTTCTTCTTTTACGGATCTATGATCTTATTGTCTAGTGTAATGATAAAAGTATGAGACATTTTATAATTAACGTTAATTAGTCGATATTCTTTGCCTTTTCACACATATTGTTTAAACTTGTTTCAAAGTGATTTAAGGAAATCACATGATACCTTACCGCAACCAAATATACTCCATGGTTGGCTAAGCAAACGATAATCCAGCTATGGAGGCGAAGAAGTGGAAACTGGTTCTCTTCCTTGTTCTTTTTCTGTTCAAGCTTTATACGAGATCGTTCCTTATATACTCTACATGAACCATAATCCCATATATCCGTAATTTTGCTTACGAAATGTTTTAGTGAAATTTTTTTCCTCGTCATAGTTTGTGATGTGCTAGATCTTCAATGTAATTTCTAACTCAGTTTTTTCAATGTTAACTGTTAGTTCCAAATTTATCTTCACAATATCCTATTATCATTTTCTTTCTAAACTATAAAGTCAAGATAGTTCAACTATTTTATATAAGCAGTTCAAAAGAAACTATTTATATAAAAAGTACTTATCATTAATTCAACAAAAGAACATCACAAAATATATGACGGATAAATTATATCGCATGGCTGGTGGTATTTGGATCGTAGTATGAGATCACGTTGAACCATATATATTATACACGTATTTTAAATGTATATTAGTATATACATATTACATATATGGTTATAAAGTCAAAGAAAAAAATATAGAATCATGAAGAGGCTGATATGTTAATTAGTCTTGTGAATATGTGTTTTGTATAGACTGTTGGATTTTTTTTGTTTTTTTTTGGGGCAGAAGATTCTGAAAATGTAATCAAATTCACATATGTCAGAAGAAACTTACTTTATAGTTATTACTTAGTGTCTCCCAACTCCCATCTTGTCTACCTATCTCTCTGTGTTATGAATGTTGGATTTAGGAAGTCTTGCAAGTGTTTTGTCTCTAACTACATTCTTTGGATCATTTCACCTTCTCATTTTTGTCTCTAAGAAACCCTAGTGTGTTTTCTGTGTCCTCTGAAGTTTCACGGGAGTTGTATTTAATTGTTCTTAAATCCTTTATATGATTTATCTCTCTTTTTTTTGAATGTTGACTTCGTTAGTTTAGTTGTTGTCAAAAAAGAAATGTCACCACAAGTAAAATTGGTTATAAACTTTGGGCCTTTATACTAAAAGGAAAACTTGCTGGGCCACTAACATGAATTATATAACTTATTCATATTTACTAGTATTAGGGAACACGGTCATTTCATATCTAACATATCGCAATAAATTCAATTTTTACCCAATTTATATGATCATGTAAAAACATACATGAACTTTCGAAAAAATTAAATAATATATATTTTGTTTACTTTTTGGCGAAATCATGTACCAGTTGGCGCTCAACCTTTCTCTCCCAAATCTTCTTTCATCTTCGTGACATGGTGGTGACCGTCTGGTTTCGGTGACAGTTCATATGGAGGTTTACCACCCACCCCTTTCCTTTGGACTTCGCTCTATACGTGGCTCTGTCTATCAGAGGCGCTTCACTTCTCCCTCTGTATGTCAGTGGAACCACTGGTGTGGCGGTTCCCTAAGAGAGCTCCAGGAATCTAGTGACTCGTCGGCTACAGCTGCTGGATTTACTGTTATAGGATGATGGTGACACCTTCGGACTCCGCTTGGGGTCTTGGGGTTTGTCCCGATTGTTGTGAGTTTGATTTTTGTTGACGGCGGACCTTTCAGAGCAATGGTGATTTGCTGGGATCTGTAACATGTCTTGGAAAAGACGCTCTTGACTGACTCGACTGAAGTGAAACTTGTAGATCCTCAGACCCGTGAGATGGCGAGCTTTGACTGCAACTGTGGCGGCTAGGTTCTTGGGAATCAGATCTCCCGTTTGAGAACCGTCGTCGGTGGCCGCATGACAACTCTGACAGTGGCTAAAAACTGAAGATACATCGTCAATGAAACGCTCTTCTGTTCTTCAACACCCGGCAACGGTGGTTACGGATAATCGAATGTGGAAGCTACTGGTATTCAATCGGAGCAAGGAGTAATGCCCCTATGTCTTCTTTCCCTCCCCATTTTCTTCCCTCTTTGTCCGCAATTTGTGCAGATGTTGTTAGATCTTGCAAATTTTCTCCTTGTAACCTAGGATCTAACGTTTCTCTGACTAACCTGAAACGTCTTTGTTCTGATGTCCCTTTTTCAAAGGGAATATATTAATGAAACATTAAAAAAATTATACACCAGTCTTCACATCAACTAACATCATCTAATTTTTCTGATGTAGATGCTATGTTAGCTAATTTTGTTGATGACGATGCCACATATACAATATTAAAAAAATGGTCTTTTATAAAACTATTTTCTCAGAAAATGTAAACGTTTATAAATTTTCTTATTTAGCAAAATTAAGAAAACTTTAGTACCCACATTTTTCCAGAATAATAGAATAAATAATAATATTTGAAATCTCAATTTATTAATTCTCATAAATTGTCTTCAAATATCATAACTCAAAAAAAAATGTAAATAATCTGAATAATTATCAATAAAACCATAAATCCAGAGTCTGAAAAAGAAGGGAAAAGAAACGCCCAAAAGCACAAATCCGAAATGAATCACTCCTGCTTGCCAGTCTCACCTGAAAGGGGAAAGAAGGAGAGGTCAGTAACATGGAGTTACTCAGTGAGATATGAGATGCTAAACCCCAAACCAATGACTCACTACATAGCACTATGACTATATAGGCCTAGCTTTAGTAAAAACACAGTGCCTAATACACCAGACATAGCAAACAATATGTCAAAGACCCTAGACAACGACAAGAAATGTGCTGATAGTACATATCTACTCTCTGCACCCCACATTCTCCTCATACAGATATATGTATATAACCTAGCGTCGCTAGTACAATAGTCCACATCGTACCTCCGCAATCATTAAGGCATCGCTAGTAAAAACGTCTTTGTACTCCCGAAATCTCCACAAAAAGGAGTCGCTAGCCCATACATCATGTGCCCCCGCAATCTCCACAAAAGGCATCGCTAGTACAGACGTCTCTATACCCCGCAATCTCCACACATGGACTTGTATTTATACATATATATAACAGTTTTTAACATCAATCATTTCAATCAACCGTTGAATCCTCTATTATCCTATTTCTAGTTTAACAATCAATAATAGTAAACAAGAAATACTCTCATGCAGACTCGATTCAAACATATGGAACATGTTTCGATCCTAGACTTTCCATAATAGTAGTACTAAACTAGCACATGATTAAATGGGGTAGCCCTCACCTTAGCCAGTGGCTGGAATGATAAACATAAGATGGTCAACGGAGGTCAACTGCAACATGAGAGAATCAACGGCTTAGAGTCTCAGGAAATAAGTTTTTCAAAATGGAAACTTTCTAAAATAGAACTTTTCTTAAAACGGCCTCCTGCTCCTTCTGAAATTTCAAAGAAGTCATTTCAACAACGTTCTCCCGCCGAATCTTTAAATGATTGGCTTCATCAAAAGTCGCAATCCCCTTTCCACATGACCCTCATTTTCCTTATATTTGAAAATTCCCGATAGAAATAGACATCGTCCTCGGATTGTCGGCAAATCAATTCAACCTCACAAAAGCGTCAGACAAAAGAAGATATATATATATATATATATATATAGAGAGAGAGAGAGAGAGAGAGAGAGAGAGAGAGAGCTGTAGCAAAATACAAGGAGAAAAAAATGGGATCAATGAATCGGCTCAACCCCCCCCCCCCCCAATCTTTAAAAAGAAGGCATTTCGGCCCACGACTCGCCGGGCCACAACCATTTTGGGCCAGCCGAATTAGGTCAGAACCTGATTGCATCCCAAAGCGCCGAGCATAAAAGAAGACGAAGAGAAAGGAGAAAGGCATCTGAAACCACACAGACAACCTTCAAACGGCTAGAATTAGGGTTTAGACTTTCCTATCATTTTTCGATCACGAGTCCCCCCCTTGTTCACCGTTTTCACATTAAATCTCTTGCAAACTTGTTTGAAAGCTATAAACGTATTGTTAAAACCCACTAAGTATATATTTCACTCTGATAATCGTTTAGCCAAGATCTCGATTAAACATATGGCTCAAAAGATATCCGTGAAAGAAGACAATTTTGGTCCAATCTGGAATCAGCCTCATGCTCATGTCATATTGCGGGTATGCCTTGGATTACTCTTCGTGATTTTAGTTAAAATATCTCTCCTTTTGAGCATTCGAATGCATACAATTCTCTCCACTAGAGGTATGCGTGGCTTTAAATAATGTTTTAAAACATGTATTTCGAGGTATAAAATAATAATAAAATAAAGAAACAGTATGATATCTCAACTTATTAAATCTCAAAAATAATCTGCAAACACCATCACTCCAAAAGATAAAATAAAATCCGCATAAAGACGATAATATCATAAAAAAAGTCTAGAAATAAAGCGACGAAAATAGTTCAAAAGCATCAATCCGGTAGAATCACTCTTGCTCGCTATTCTCACCTAAAAGGGGGAAACAAGGAGGCACTCAGTGAGGTATGGGATGCTAGACACGCAAACCACTGACATGAGTAATAGAACTCCCACTATGTAGTTTAGCTCTAACATGAACAAACACGACGCCTAGAGCATCACAAAATAAAATAAAATAATGCGATGATAACATATAGCTAGTCCATACACGCCACATTTCCTCATAAGAATATACATACTCTGCATTGCTAGTAAAGTCTGTCTCTGTACCCCCGCCCACCATATCTGCGTCGAATACAAACGTCTCTGCACCACGCACCACACAATCGACATCGATAGTTCTGACGTCTCTGAACCCCCGCCAACCACATCTGCGTCGATAGCTCAGGCATCCATGAACCCCCGCCCACCAAATAGTCCCTCATTAATATCTATATATATATCATTAATTAACATCACACAATCTAATCAAAGTTGAATCCTCTAGACTCCTAATTCCGGTGTACAATTAATTAACTAGCTACCAATCATGACTCAAACAGACTCAATTCAAACAGATGGATCATGTTTCGAAATCTAAGCTACTATAGGAAGAATTCTACACCGGTACGGGATTTACGGAATAGACCCTCACCTTAGAAATATGGAAAAATGGTATCTCCAAATCTGAAATCATGGCAAAAAATCGAGTCAGAACCCCCTTCGGACGGTCAAAAACGCATAACCGGTAATCTGATCAAAAAGTCAACCTGCATGTCAAAGGTCAACATGGTCAACTCTGACCCAAGCCGGTCAACCCTTGACCAAATTGAAATCAAATTGAACCAACCGGTTTACCCTAACCGGATTCGATTTCAATTGGACCATATTCAAATCAATTTCAAACCGGTTTAATCCTAACCGAAATCAATTTCCAAAAACCAACAAAACTGAAATCAATTCTTAAACTGAACTGGTTTGACCAGTCAGCGAGTTGACTCAGCTGAGTCGCCGAGTCACAGGCGAGTCAGCGAGTCACGGGTGACAAGACGCCGCCGGCGACAGTGGCTTACAAGAAAAGTCACCGGCGGCGGCGGAGGTGCCATGGCGACACAGCGGTGGATTCCCAGCAGTGAATGGACGGTGGTCGGAGACGGTGGCTCTGGCGAATGGCAGTCGGTGACGGTGGCACGTGAGGATCACGCACGGCTGCTCCAGCGGTTTGCGGCAGCGCGTGAGATTCGTGTGCGGATCTTCCGGCCACGTGTGAGGGCGCATGAGCGGCAGTCTGCGGCTGATCTCGGAGCTCCGGACTCGTCTCATTGTCACGAACATGATGGTAGCCTTGGATTCGCGAAAATCACACGGTTAGAGAAATACGACTGATTTTTTAAACGGAAAAACAGAAGAACGAGGCTACGACAACTTTCGGTGGTTTAGGGTGGTGGGAGGTCCGATCTTGGATTAGGGGGCGACATCTGGGACTGGTCGATCTCAGATCTACTCGACGGTTCGATCTTTCGACGCAATGAGTTTTCTGAATAAAATAACCTGTAGAGACCACTATTTATAGGAGTTACCTAGGTTTTCCAGCAGCTCAAACGTACCTTGATTGGCCGAACAAATGGACCATAATATGGGTTGTTACAGTTCTCCCCCACTAATAAGGGATTCGACCCCGAACCCGGCTCATGGTCCGACTGCCGAATATCGTCCGGAAAAAGCGCTGGATAATCTATCCTCATCTGAGTCTCATTCTCCCAAGTCTCCTCCTGGATCCCATCTCTCTCCCAACGAATCTTGACCATCATGGTCATCATCCCGTGCATCGATTTTACTTGCCGCTCCAAAATCGCAACTGGTTGAATAGGTGCAGATAAATTTTTATTGAGGTCACGTGGTGGCTGCTGCAAAATGAGCACTCGCTCTCTCACAACCTTCCTCAATACTGACACATGAAACACATCGTTAAAGTCTGCTAGCTCCGTTGATAACTGCAATCTATAGGCCACTGCTCCAATTCGCTCCACAATAGGATACGGTCCCATATATCTCGGTTTAAGCTTCTTTAGCTTCCGAGTCGTAGATCCTCCCTGAAATGTCCTCATCTTCAGGTACACTAAGTCACCCACCTGAAACTCCAATTCTTTCTAGCGCTTATCTTCATAACTCTTCTAACGATCATGGGCTTCCCTAAGCCGAGTCTTGAGCATCTCCACTTGCTCTACCGTCTCTTGAACCATTGCTGGTTCTATGACATGTCGCTCCCCCACTTATGTCCAACAAAGTGGTGTACGACAAGGCCTACCATGAAGAGCCTTATACGGTGCCATCTCAATACTCAAATGGTAGTTGTTATTGTAGGCAAACTCTGCTAGGGGTAAATACTTTCCCCAACTCCCTTTCCAATCCAAAACACTAGCTCTGAGCATGTCATCGAATGTCTGAATAGTCCTCTCTGACTGCCCATCTGTTTGCGGGTGATAAGTTGTACTCAAATGGACCTTTGTCCCAAGCGCCTTCTGGAAGACTCCCCAAAATGTAGATGTGAACTTAGTCTCCCGATCAGATACAATACTAACAGGAACTCCATATAATCTCACAATCTCTCTGATGTATATCTGTACCAACTGATAAGCTCCATCTGTCTTCTTGATTGCTAGGAAATGAGGAGACTTGCTGAGTCTATCCACAATCACCCAAATAGCATTTTCCCACCATAGGTTATCGGAAGTCCATTCACAAAATCCATAGTCACCATGTCCCATTTCCACTCTGGCAACGACAAGTTCTGCGATACAAATGTAGCAACATCTTTCTTCATACCAGGTCAATGATAATAGCGCTTCAGATCCCTGTACATCTTAGTATTTCCAAGATGGATAGAAAAACGCGAGTGATGTGCTTGCTGTAAAATCTCCTTCCTTAACAACTTATCATCTGGCACACAAACCCGATTTCGGTACATGTACATCCTGCTCGAATCTGTATGATATCCAATACTCTCAATCTCTATCTACTTACCCAAAGCCTCATCACTATCCCGAGCTTTGCGTATCCTCCACAAAAAATCTGCCTGCTCCAAAGCCTCGAGGCCATCTTTCTCTCCCTCAGCAGTAACTTCACATAATCTGAGACTAGCAAGTGTCCCAGTCAGCTCCTGAACCTCCTTGGTTCCTGAAACATCTCTCCTCCGCCTGCTTAAGGCATCTGCCACCTGATTGGCCTTACCCGGATGATAAGTGATATCCAAGTTGTAATCTGCTAACAACTCCATCCACCTCCGCTGCCCCAAATTCAGGTCCGTCTGAGTAAAAATATACTTTTAACTTTGGTGGTCGGTGAGAATCTGTACCTTCTCTCCATACAAATACGACCTCCAAATTTTCAGCGCAAATACAACTATTGCTAACTCCAAGTCGTGAGTAGGGTAATTAGTCTCCTGAGGTCTCAACTAACGTGATGCATACGCAATGACATGACCCTCCTGCATCAATACACATCCCATACCAGTATCTAATGCATCTGTATAAACGTCATATGGTATCCCAAGCCTAGGAAGTACCAAAACTGGTATTTCCGTCAACTGCCGCTTCAACTCGGTGAAACTCCTCGAACAAGCATCTGTCCAATCAAAACTGACGTCCTTACCTGTTAATTGCATTATCGGCTTTGCGATGCTGGCAAAACCCTTAACGAACTTCTTGTAGTATCCTGCCAACCCCAAAAAGCTGCGGATCTCAGTAGCACTCTTCGATGTATGCCACTCTAATATCGTAGTACCTCATAAACCACGTGACCCAAAAATCCAATCTTTCTCTGTCAGAAGCTACACTTACTCATTTTTGCAAACAACTGATGCTCTCTGAGTTTACCCAACACAATCCGCAAATGCTCTGCATGCTCCTCTCTGCTCCGAGAATAGATCAAGATATCGTCAATGAAGACAATCACACACTTATCCAAATGCTCGCAAAACACATCATTCTTGAACTTCATGAATGCTGAAGGTGCGTTCGTCAACCTAAATGGCATCACCAGGAACTCATAATGCCCATAACGTGTTCGAAAAGTTGTCTTACGTAGATCCTCCTCAGCTATATCAATATGGTGATACCCTGATGCCAAGTCGATCTTAGAGAACCATAAAGCTCCCTGCAACTGATCCAGCAACTCATCCATACGCGGAAGCGGATACTTATTCTTGATGGTCACCTTGTTCAAACCTCTATAGTCGATACAAATCCTGAAACTCCCATCTTTTTTCTTCACAAACAATACTGATGCTCCCCACGGTGAAGTACTCAGTCTGATAAAGCCCTTATCTAATAGTTCTTCCAACTGCTTTTTCAACCCTGCCATCTCTGCTGGCGCTAAACGGTATGGAGCTTGTGAAACCGGTGATGTCCTTGGCTCCAACTTAATCGTAAGTAAGCCCCTCTCGCTGGTGGTGTCCCTTTTAAATCCTCAAGAACATCCTCATACTCTGCAACCACTGGAATATTTTAGAAGTCGGGCTGGCCATCCTCCTTAACCATGGAAATGGTGGCTAAAAATCCCTCAGCTCCCCTCCCCAATAGCTCCTCAGCATGCAACATAAAGACTATAAAAACTCCCAGGTGTGTATGAATACCCTAAAATGTGATCTTCCCATATGATTTTGGAATATGAACTCTGGCTCTCGGACAATCCAACACTACTCAATGACGTGTCAGCCAATCCATCCCAAGAATAACGTTGTAGTAATTTAGCTCAATCTCTGCTAAATCTCCATTGAAATCAACCCCTCTGAGTAGGACCGTACATCTCAATGAACACCGACGGCTCCCAATCTCTCTACGCCAGCTGTTTGAATCTGCTTAGTTTTTGGCTTGAAGACACCCTGAAAAGGCCAAGACTTGACCAAACGCGAAGCACCCGTGTCAAATAAAGTTTGAGCTGACTCACGTTTAACTGAAACAGATCCTACACAATATTTTTATTAACTACACAAGATAACCACAAAAGAAAACCATAAACTCAACCAAAGTAGTAAGAATACATACCAGCTATTGGCTCAGCTCCATCAGCCTCTCCTAAAGCATACACACGTGGAGCGATGGCGGGACGCTTGGCCACAGGCCCCTTAGTCGGAAAGTACATGGAGATATGGCTCAACTAGCCACAAGTGTAACAATCTCCTGGTGCGAACGCTGCAGCTGCCGGTGCTGCCCGTGCTGGTGCTGCTGCTACTGGTGTTTCTACTCCTAAGAACCTCCTAATCAGGTCCTTCTCATCCATATGATTATCAGCAAACCTTCGAAGTCGACTAAACTCCAGCTCGTACTCCCTGACAGTCCTAGTGCCCTATCTCAGATGCTCAAAGTCATTCTTCTTCTGGTGTAAGGCTTCTCTGGGAAAGTACTTCTTGTCGAATGCTTGGAGGAAAAACTCATATGTCAGCTCGCCCTGATGTGTCATTCGTATTCCATCCCACCATGCTGCCGCATCCCCACGCAGATATAACACAGCTATATTAAGGCAGAACCGTAGTGGACAATGGATAGTCTCCAAACATGTCACCAACCTATTTCTCCAATCATGAGCAACCGTGGGCTCTATTGTTCCCCCAAATTTCTCCAAATCTACTTACCGCTACTCCATCACTCTAAGGAACGCCTCATTACGCTCGGGAGCATGCACTGAAAGAGAGGGGTGGTGGTGGTGGGACCTGAAAAATCCCCTGGAACTCTCTGAACGGGGGGCTGCTGACCCAGAATCAATGGGTCCCTCTAAACCTGACTGGGGCGGCCTGCTGCACGTGAATCTGTGGACCATGCTGCACCTGAACCTGAGGTCCATGGGGATCCTGCTGAGCTGCAGCCAACTGTCGCGCAACCTCCTAAGCTACTGCCTGAGCAGCTTGCCTAGCAGCCTCCTGGGCAGCTTGCCTAGCGGCCTTCTGGGAAACCTGTTGGACTGCCTCTTGAGCAGCCTGTCAAGCTACATCCAGCACCATCTGCCTCAAAGCATCCTGATAACCTGGCGGAGCCATATTCTATGAAACTGCCGGCAGCACATGCTCATCTCCAGCCTCTCGAGCAGCTCTAGAGGTATGCGGACGACCAACTCTCCTCCGTGGCGGCATCTGAAAGAGAAAACAAAACGGTCAACTTCTGCTAAAACGAAGTACCAACGAGTATTAAAGGAATAATTCTCCCATAAAAATGCTATTTCTTTAAAAATTTAAAATCTCAAAAATTCTTTTTTGAAAACCATCGAAAATCTGAATAAAACTGGGTCCCACAAATCGCCATCACGGGACAGGCCCGGGACGGAACCCGCTCTGATACCAAATTGTAATACCCGTATTTTCGAAGTAATAAAATAATAATAAGATAAATAAACAGTCTAAATATCCAATTATTAAATCTCAAAAATAATCTGCAAACACCATAACTCCAGAAGATAAAAAAAATCCGCATAAAGTCGATAATATCATAAAAAAGAAGTCTAGAAATAAAGAGACGAAAACAGCTCAAAAGCACCAGTCCGATAGAATCACTCCTGCTCACCAGTCTCACTTGAAAGGGGGAAATAATTAGGGGTGAGTAACAAGGGAGTCACTCAGTAAGGTATGAGATGCTAGACACGTAAACCACTAATATGGGTAATCGAACTCTCACTATGGAAGTTTAGCTCTAACATGAACAAACACGATGCCTAGAGCATCACACAAAACAAACAATGCGATGATATCTTATAGCTAGTCCATACAACCCGCATTTCCTCATAAGGATATACATACTCTGTGTCGCTAGTACCGTCAGTCTCTGTATCCCCGCCCACCATATCTGCGTCGAATGCAAACGTCTCTGCACCACACACCACACAATCTGCATCGATAGTCCAGACGTCTCTAACCCCCCACCCACCACATCTGCGTCGATAACTCAGGCATCCCTGAACCCCCGCCCACCACATAGTCCTTACTTAATATATATATATATATATCATCAATTAACATCACACAGTCTAATCAAAGTTGAATCCTCTAGACCCTAATTCCGGTTTATAATGAATTAACTAACTACCAATCATGACTCAAATAGGCTTAATTCAAACAGACGGATCATGTTTCAAAATCTAAACTACGATAGGAAGAATTCTACACCGGTACATAATTTATGGAATAGACCCTCAGTTTAGAAATATGGAAAGTGGTATCTATGAACTCCTGCTCCTCAAATGGACTCCAAATTTGAATCAGGGTGAAAAATCAAGTCAGAAACCCCTTCGCACGGTGAAAAACTGATAACCGGTGATCTGGTCAAAAAGTCAACCCGCATGTCAAAGATCAACCCGATCAACTATGACCCAAGCCGGTCAACCCTACACCAAATGAAATTGAATTGAACCAACCAGTTTACCCTAACCAGATTTGATTTCAATTGGACCAGATCAAATGAATTTCAAAATTGTTTAATCCTAACCAAAATCAATTTCCAATAACCAACAAAACCAAAAATCAATTCTTAAACAGAACCGGTTGACCGGTCAGCGAGTTAACTCGCTGAGTTGACTCAGCCAAGCTGTCGTATCACCGGCGAGTCACCGGTGACTGGACGCCGGCGGCGACGGTGACTTACCGGAAAAGTCACCGGCGACGGCGGAGGTGCACAGCGACGGATTCCTGGCGGCGAAAGGACGGTGGTCGGAGATGGCGGTCTGGGAAATAGTGGTCAGCGACGGTGGCACGTGAGGATCACGCACGGCTGCTCTGGCAGTCCGCGGCGGCGCGTGATATTCACACGCGGATCTTCCGGCCGTGCATGAGGGCGCGTGATCTCAGAGCTCCAGACTCGTCTCGTCGTCACGAACACGATGGTGACCTTGGATTCACGAAAACCACACAGTTAGAGAGATACGATTTATTTTCTAAACAGAAAAACAAAAGAACGAGGCTACGACGGCCTTCGGTGATTACCTTTAGCGGTTGACGGTGGTGGGAGGTCCAATCTCGTGTTAGTGGGATATCTGGGGCTGGATGATCTTAGATCTACTCGACGGTTCGATTTATGCAGAGTTTTGACGCAGTGAGTTTTCTGAATAAAATAACCTGCAGAGACCATTATGTATAGGAGTTACCTAGGGTTTTCAGCAGCTGAAACGGGCCTTGATGGGCCGAAACAACTGGACCAGAATTCGGGTTGTTACAAATGTATTCCGCGAAGCACCCTTTTTTACCTTCGCTAAAGTGGAAACACATTTACTTGGACAAACTCCCATGTGTCTAATAATTTACACATGATTATGGTTAATGATACATGGCTTCAATAGTTTTCTGAATCCATCAGTGTTTTTGGAGATCATGGTGTTTCTGATCACAGCCCATGTTGTGCTTTTCTTGATGAACACAAACCCACAGTGAAACGACCTTTCATGTTCTTTGCTCACCTCAATCCATATCCAGACTTCCATGAGTTGGTTAAACATTTCCGGGATTTGGTGAGTTTCCATGGCTCTCACTAATTTTTTTGTATCTCAGAAACTGAAATATTTAAATAGCATAATCCATACCATCAGTAGCGAATATTTATCTGAACTTGGAATATTGATCCTGAAAAGCTCAAGAAACTTGATGATAAATCACAAGCATTGGTTCATCTCGACATTGAGGCTGGATCCAAATCTTATCGACTCTACAATCCGAGCTCTGGAATAATACTTGTAAGTTAAGATGTGATCTTTAATGAAGAGGAATGTTGGAATTGGAAGAGAGTTGACAAGGAAGAACAAAGTGAACCTGGTATGTTTCAGATGTCATGGGGTCCTACAATGGACGACAGACATGGTCCATTTCTGGTTGGAACTTAACGGAATAGAATGCTTCTGAAGAGAATAAAGCGCAGCTACCAAAACCTTTTCAAGTTAATCCTGACATTGAACAAGCTGAACCAGAACAACCAAGACGCTCAATACGTCAATCAAATTGTCCTAGCTATCTTGAAGACTATTTACTATTGGCCAACATAGAGTGTGAGTTTCTACTTCTCACACCTAATGACGAACCAATCAACTTTCAAGAAGCCAGCAAACTTGTTCAATGGAGAAAAGCTTGCACAGACGAGATTGATTTTATTGATAAGAATGAGACGTTGGTGTTAGTAGAGAAACCACATGGATTCAAAGTGATAGGACTCAAGTGGATTTTCAATATCAAAAGGAATGCAGATGGAACTATCCACAAGTTCAAATCAAGACTTGTTGCGAAGGGGTACGTGCAAGAACATCGAATATATTTTGACGAAGTCTTTGCACGAATAGCTCGAATAGAAACTATAAGATTGCTATTTGGGTAAGCTGCTGCAAGTGGATGGGCGATCCACCATCTTGACATCAAAATAACATTCTTACACGGAGAATTAACTTAAGATGTCTACGTATCTCAGCTTGAAGGAATTGAAAAGAAGGGAGAAGAGCATAAGTTTTTCAAACTTTGAGAGGCCTTGTACAGCTTAAGGCAAGCCCCACGATCCTGGAACACTAAGCTTGATCAGGTTTTGAAGAGCTTGAGCCTCTTTAAGTGTTCTAAGGAGAGCTAAGTCTACTGTAAGGAAGAAAGAAACACCATTCTGATCCTTGAAATATATGTCAACTATCTCTTTGTGACCGGAAACTTTTTGAAGACTGTCATGGAGTTCAAGGCCTCAATGTCACAAAATTTTGAGATGTCTGATCTTGGAGAACTCACGTACTACCTAGGCATTGAAATGAAGCAAAGCTCAAAAGGAATCAAGATTAAACAAGAGGAATATGCACAAAAGATCTAAACGGAAGCTTGAATGGATACTTGTAACCCAACACTAATACCAATGGAGTTTGGTGTGAAGATGTTTAAAGCACTTGAAGAACCAGAGATTGATGCAACTAGCTATAGGCGAAGGATTGGATGCCTTAGATACCTCTTGCACACGAGACCGGATTTATCCTTCTCAGTTGGCATTCTTAGCAGGTACATGTATTCTCCACGTGAGTCACACGGTAATTCATTGAAGCAGGTGCTAAGATACTTGTGAGGCACACTTGGTTACGGCTTGACATTTAAACATGGAGGATTGCAGCAGCTTATTGGATACAGTGACAACAGCCACAATATTGATCCAGACGACGGAAAGAGCACTACTGGACATATTTTTTGTTTTGGAGAAACACCAATAACATGGTGCTCTCAGAAGCAAGAAACGGTGGCACTTTCATCTTGTGAAGTTGAGTTTATGGCTGCAACGGAAGCTTCCAAACAAGAAATTTGGTTTCAAGAGTTGATGAGTGAGATTACAGGAAGGAAGAACGAGAAGATACTGATCCGAATTGAATACAAGTCGGCCATAGAACTGAGCAAGAACCCAGTGTTTCATCGAAACAAACACATTGACAAACGATATCATTTTATTCCGAAATGTGTTGAAAAGGAGCAAATCAACGTTGAACATGTACCAGGAACTGGCCAAAGAGGCGACATCTTGACCAAGGCGTTGGCGAAGATCAAATTCAAGGAAATGAGAGATCTAATTTGAGTCCAAGACCTCAGCAAGGAAAGCTTGAAGCTTAAGAGGGAGAATGTTGGAGATACTCTTCAACATTACCAAAAATGAATTCAAATAAAAAAGGGAGTTACCTTTAAAGGAATTAGGATAACTAAAGCTATTACTATTACGAAAAAGAAATACCTAATACAATGTGTAAAATGATAGAAAATGAAATTTAGCTCCTATATATATGATCATCGACTTGTGATGAATCATAAGAGAGACAATAGCTTTTGTTTAGTTTTTGAAAAGTTTTCTAAACATTAATAAATGAAGGAATCTTTATTGAGCTGTTTGTTCAATGCCAAAACTAGGTTGAACGTATTCATGTTTTGGTCACTTTATTCATGTCATCATACATTCATCTAACCAGCCAATTTATTAGAACAACAAGGTTTGTATCACGGTGAATAGGTAACTATACAAACATTTCAAAGGCTCAAAGGGGTTGAGGCAGGGGGATACACTTTGCCCTATATCTTTGTCCTTTCCCTAGAGGTATTCTCCCCAATGAGGTGATAAAAGTACTTGGATGTTTCGATCGCTTTCCATCCAAACTCCTCAGACACTCATGTATCACACCTTGCCTTGATGATGATATAATGATCATATTTAATGGAGGATATCAGCCTCTGGTGGCCACTCTTGAGAACTTGTTCGGGTCTCATAATGAATAAAGATAAAACATACACTTTCATAGCGGGGTTGAACCTAGCTGAAACTAACACCATATGTAGTTTTGGTTTCAACTGTGGTTCATTACCCATGAGGTACTTAGGCCTTCCTCTCATGCATCAAAATTTAAGGTTGTCTAGTTACATGCCTATTTTAAACAAGATAACTTATCACTTCACGTCTTGGGCCTCCAAAAGCTCTCTCTTATCCTCGAAGACGACAACTAATTTAATCGACCATATATGGGATAATCAACTATTGGAATACAACTTCCATATTTCAAAAACGGGTCGGAAACAAGATTTTTATGAGCATTCAGTTCTCGGTTTACATCCGTTTCAGTTTTTTCGATTTTTTTTCTAGAGATTTAGGATACGTTTGTATATTTAGAAAATTTGGTTTAGTTTCGGTTCGGTTATTTTAATTTTTGGTTCAGTTTGGGTAAAAAAGTTGGGAACCTACTAATATTCAATGTAATTTTGGATTCCATTTTGTTACAGTTTGGTTCATTTTTTTGGGTTAAAAAGACAGAAATTCAGGTTTTTGGATTAAATATCAGATTTTTGGGTTTTTAGATATAAATTTGGATAATTCAGATTATTTTAAATATTTCAGATGAAAAATATTTTGCTAAATTGGTGTTCGAGTATTTTTGGTTTTTAAATAAAACGACATCGGATACAACTAAATCAAAATATTATACATACTAAATTCCACAATAGCATTTTTATAACTTCAGTCTGACCAATCATCCACTATATTATAGAATTGTGGATACTGATCCGGTTCTCGATTTGGTTTTGATTTTTTTATTCTAAAGATATAGGATCCGCTCGGATAATTGATAGGATCCAAACCCGAATCATAGCTCATTTTTCGGCTTGGTCCTTTGGTTCTGAATAATAGCGCCTAGGCCTAAGATTGAATCTATGTACCTTAGATTTCTGTGGAGTTGCAGAATGACAACAAAGACTGTAGAAAAATTCTCTGGGAAGTCAATATGTTTAAGTGGTTTGGGTTTATGTTCAGCCTATGGAATAAAACTCATTGCTTGTGTTTAATATGGATGTTATTTGCTAAAAGCTCTTCTTTTTAGGCAGACTAGGTAAGGAAGTAGCGCATGAGAGGTCAAAATTTATGGGAACAAGATGCAGAGCAAAACTATTCTTGGCCATGGAAATCAATTCTCAACTTGAGACCACTGGTCACGCTCGCGTGGGAAAGGGTACGGTCATCAATTTCTCGTGGGACCAGTGGACGCCATTGGGTCGTCTCATTGGAAGATTTTGGATCGTGAGGCCCTTCTAAAACACAAATATTAATAAAATTATAAAATAAAATATTACTTTAAAATATTCAGCATTAAAATATTTTAATATTTGCAAAATTATATATATGTAAAATTCAGTAAATAGTATTTACAGTTATAATACAAAATGAAAATATTTAAAACAAAAGCTAAGGTAAGGGAGGCCGACATTGTCGACGTAGTTGTTGGAGGCGTTGTCCACAGGATCAGAGTGCGTCCCTTTCCCCCAGAGAGTCCAAAGTCTATGGTCCAACGCTCTCAGTAGAATCGGGTTTCCAACCGCCATAACATCGCGAAGATCCTCTAGGGATTGCAAGCAAACCTACTGGTCAACCACTTTAGTTTTCAGTCGAGCATTTTTCTCAACCCGGTTCGTGGAGTAAGACGAAGTCGCCATGCGGACGTCATTGACGGATCCTATTCCCATTGTCCATCCCTTATTTCTTGGAGCCACCTCAAAAAAGAAACGTATTAATTTAAATAATTTCATAAAAAATTAAAAATTAAATATATTCTAAAACTTTACCTCTTCGAAGATCTTGTCCACCTTATGTGTAGACAATTTGACGGGTAATCCATTGGTAGACTCCTGGGTTAGCTGCGTCTCGCACTCTTCGACCCGAGCAGCCACGTCGAGAAAGAGCTTCTTCGACTGTGGATCAACAAATTTCCCGCTCGCTGTCTGGTGAGTGATCTTGAATAGATCAAACAGAGATGACATGACTCCGGTCTTTTTAGCCTATAAAAGGATAGAAAGTGTAAATTCCTTAATTTTATATAAGATAATAAGAAAAAGGAAACAAAATATTGAAATTAATTAAACTTTCAACTCGTTGATAGACTCCAGAGTGGGGGTTTTGCAAGTGACCATCTTCATCCTTCGTCCTACGGGAAGCAGAACAATTGTTGGCTTTACGGATCGAGTCGATTAGCTTCCAAAAGGCGATGAGGCCATCCCATACGTCTTTCGTGAGCTCGGTGGGTTTCACATCATATTCGTAGTCTCCCACTTGTCCATCCAATCTGAGACGGTGTGGCAAAGGTGGATCTCTGCTCTAGCAACAAATTCTACCTTCACCCTCTCGTTGATTGCTAATGATCAGTGCCACCTTTGTTGAAACAAACAAAAATAAAATAAAATAAATTAAAATATATAATTTATTATTGAATATAAAAAATGAAAAAAATTTACCGCAAAACATTTGAACCACATGGTCCTAATGTGCTCGGGAGTCATTCTCCAGCTCGGATGGAGCTCGGTAAATACCCTTTAATCGTGTCAGAAGCGCTCCGTCTGACACAATTATCAACTCCAAACCTGAAAATAGTACCAACTTTTTAGATGAATATAAAAAATATAATGTAAAATTTGAAATTAATAAAATTTTAAAAACTTACCAAAAAGTACCCTTACAGAGTATCGGGTCCAAAATCTTCAAACCTCCTCGTCTAGGCTGAGAAAGAAGACCGTATATGTAGCATAGGATGCATATGGAGGGACAAGCAAATCCGTATGAACTCTGGCTGCCGGGGCAGGATGTGGAGCCATTGGAGGCGCCTCATATGGAGGAGGAGGTGAAGGAATCGGATGTTGTAACTGGGATGCTTAAGGAGGAAGATCCCAAGAAACTCCCTCAGACGTATGTGGCTCACGGACAGCCTCCGGATCTTAAGAAGATGATGGAGCTGAAGAAAATGTCCCAGCACCGGGTGCAAAAATCTCTGAATAAGTGGGTGGTTGTCTCCTAGATGCCATCAAAATTAAAAAAATATCTAATCAGTTTTAAATTACCGCAATGTAGTCATGGAATAAAGTTTTGTTCCACAGTCCAACCACCTAAACTAACCACCTATTTACTACCTAGACTAATATTAAAAAATAAACACATAACTTAAAGTTGCAGAGAGAAGGTTGGAAGGATTACACGAGGCTTGCTTCGTGAGTGATCCTCGGGTATATATAGGAAAATGGATTCCTCGTACATTTTTTGTAATGTTATGAGGAATTTACCACACACAAGTTTTCCATTACGACGAATGTACCACACGCTTGTTTCCTGTTATGAAGAATTTACTAAAACACCTATTACGACGAATTTACTAGGACAACTATTACGACGAAGTTACTAGCACATGTATTACGACGAAAGTACCACGCATGTGTTATTTGTTATGACAAAATTATTTGAAATATATCTAAAACCCTGAAAATCAAATCCCTAAACCCCAAAGTCACTTTATCTATAACATCATATCTCTCTTTTACTCATAATCCCATTTTCCTTAAACCCTAAACTCCAGTTTTTGTTTTTTTTTGTGATCAAATAAAAACCCTAAACCCTCAATTAAATCTCCAAAACCCTCAATTCCTATTATATCACTAAACTCCAATTTAATCCCCAAAATCCAAATAAATCTATAAAACCCGAACTAACAAGTATTATTATTCAACCAAATAACACAAAGGCATGAAGTCTTAAACATATTTAAATAGTAAAAACAATATTTTACATCATTCTGAGTCACTCCAGTCTTCATTAATTTAAGTAGAATGATCATCATAATTTTTACCAAAATCGTTTTCATATACGTCATCCGTCATATCAACGGGGAGATCTTTATATTGACGGTTATCCGGGTCAATGAGAATCGGTTTGTGGGTCAGGTACCTCGATTTCAGTGATGCACGCTTCTTCTTGCAAAGGTGGTTATTCTCTAGTAAATATTCGTCCATGAAGAATAATATTGATAGCCACTAACCAAGTTATTCCGAAATCTCGAAGGCGAGGGTATGGAATGAAGATAACTCGGTTGGCTTGAGAAGCTAAGATGAAAGGCTCGAATTTGTTGTATCTTCTCCCAGAATTGGCATTTGACAACACCGAATTTGTTTAACGGAATACCTCAGTTCACAACAGGGTTGAACCAGTCACCTTTGAAGATGATGCACTTCAGCTTCAGTCCGCAAAATCAACTTCAATAATCTCCTGCAAATTTTCGTAAAAGTTTGTTTTGCCTATTATACATATTCCATAGTTACTTGTTGCCCGCCGTCTTCCATACTCGTATGCGTGAATGGTACAACCTCATGTGAAATACATAGGTGATGTGGTCACCTTTGCTACTGAACCTAAAATCAAATCGTGAAAGCATATGGGGTAGTATGGATCATAATAATCAACCTACAAAAAAGTAACACCGTTAAAAATGAATATTATACTAAAGTGTGTTTACCACTTGAAAAACGTCAATATTTGAGTAATCATATAAAGTACCTGAGTCTTTAACCACTTGATAAAGTCTTGATCTTTCTGTTTTCCATCTCATTTGTGGATATTCCCGGTATTGCTTCTTCAACTTGCGTAACAAACAAGCTGCAAAAAATAACAATTTATAATTAACATACACATTGCACAACAACTTCAATATATAAACTTAAAACAATATATATTTACCTTTCAAACGAACACATCACTGCATCCTCACAGTCGAGCAAAATATAAGTGTGTGCACTGTGCTTATCCTCTTCAGTAGACCACCAAACTTCTTTTAATTTACCACCAAACCATCCAATTTGGCAAAACATGTCGAGAACACTATCCACTGCATATGTTGTCACGACTCCACCATCAATCATATCCTATAGGAACTCTCTTCCTAGTGCGGACTGCTGGTGCAAAGTAGTATGATGTGAAGTGCAATGTTTTTGCTCTCAAACTCCCATCAACTATTGATCCTTCCACCTTTGCGAGATTTTTTTCTTTCATTTTCAAATGTTTCATGGAACGCTCATACGGATACATCCATCCATAATGAACAGGTCCAAGAGGAAATGCCTTGTACGGGAGGTTGACAACTCGATGTTCCATGACGTCAAAGTATGCATGATGAAGTATCTTCTCTAGGTTGCAAATTAAAATAAGAATATTCTCATGAAGTTGTTGGATGACATCTTCTTTGAACGTACTTGTGCTCAGGTCCCTGAAGAATGCTCCAATAGCTGTATATTGAAAAAATAACCTCATATCATAACATATTATAACATAAATTATTATCTAATCAAAATATTTACCTGCAAGTGATTCATGTAAATTTGTTGGAAGCAGCTTAGCAAAAGCGAATGGAATTAGTCGTTGAATAAACACATGACAATAATGACTCTTCATTCTTGAGAACTTTTGAACACATCTTGAGAGGTTTGAAACATAACCATTAGGGAACTTCACTTCTGCTGCCACACAGTTGAACAAAGTCATATTTGCTTCCGATGACAACCAGAAGATGGGAACTGGAACCTTTCCATTGCTCTTGATATGTAACTCACTTTTCGAGAAAATATTAGTTAAGTCCAACCTTGAATTTTTTTGCTTTCTTTTGTCTTCCCTTGAACGTTTAGTATTATATTCATGATGTTGTCAAAAAAGTTCTCTCTATATGCATCACATCGAGGTTGTGCTGCAAAAGAACATCATATCAGTGAGGCAACTCCCAAAATATAGTCTTTTTGTGCCAATTGTGAGCGACCCCATACTCATCAAGCATATTTCCAGGAACATGTCAGTTTCCTCCACGAGGAACAGTTTCCAATGCTTCATAGTGATCAATTTGATGTTCGATTTGTTCTCCACTTAAATATTGAGGAGGGGTGTCTCTAACAACTCTCTTGTACCTAAACAGTGTCTTGTTTCTTCGGTATAGATGGGTAAGGAGAAGAAATCGATGATGACAATCAAACCAACATGCCTTCCTACAATTCTTCAGTTGAAAAGCAACTACCATTCCAAGACAATATGGAAAAAATAAACTTCCATGTGTTTTCCAACAAGACAACATCCCGTAAGAAGGAAAATCCCTTATAGTCATTAGCATAACTGCTCGCATCGTAAAATTATTTTTCATGGAACAATTATATGTCATCACCCCTGCTGACCACAAATCTTTTAGCTCTTGTATCAATGTTTGAAGAAAAACATCTAGCGACCGTTTTCGATGCTCTGTACCAGGGACTAATATTCTCAAGAATAGAAATTCTTGTTCCATGCACATCTCTGGTGGCAGGTTGTACGGCATAAGAATGACTTGCCACAAAGAATATTGTCTCCTAGACATTCTAAATAGACTAAATCTATCTGTGCATAACCAAAGATAGACATTCCGAATATTTCTAGCGAAATTTAGGTGTACCATGTTGAAATGTTTCTACGCTCTTGCATCTAACGGATGAGCGACCTCGCTATCCCTCTGGACATTTTCAGCGTGGACACTCATCGATTCAGTAGTCCTCTTAGATTGATATAATCTTTTCTACTTGTCTGTAATTGTCAGTTACCACATCATTTGGCACGATACCCTATTCCTCCTACGTCCTTGCAGTTTGAATCATGGCTTCTTGTAGAAATGATACCTTCTAAATACTCATCGTCCCTCTAGTAGATCATGCAGTTGTCGATACAAACATCTATCATCTCCTTAGGCAACCAAAGACTATAGACCAATTTCTAAATCTCATAATAAGATTCAGCTGACACGTTGTCTTCTCACACTCTTTAAACAATTCGACCATGCATCCTTGAAATTCTCAGGTAAATTATTATCCGTTTTAATATTTATAATCCTAGATGTTAGAGACAATTTAGAGAGACCATCTCTACAACCAGTGTAAATTGGTGGATTTGCAGCAGCTAACATCTCAAAAAACTTTTTGCATATAAGTTAGGTTCTTCAACATTTCAAGTTTATCAGCTATTGTTGTAGTGGTTTCATGTAAAAATGTATCAATAATCATGTCATGAACCCTATCATGATCTATCACATGCTCCTCCTGATGGTAACTATATTCATTATGCAAATGATTTGGGTCTTGACTATTACCAGCATCCTCAAAATTACTATTTCTAGCTTCATTTCCACCATAACCCTCTCCATGTTGAAACCAAACATAGTAATGTGGTGTAAAACCTATGTTTAATAAATGTTTTCATACAGTTTCACTATGAAAATGTTTTGAATTCTTGCACTTCCAACAAGGACAAAACATCTTACTTCTTTCATGCATGGTCGGTGTACTGCCTGCATGGTACATGAATGTCTCTAGTCCCCCTGAGAAATGCATTTGTTACTCTACCTTCAGAATCCTTGTGTGTATTCCTCCAACTCCGTAACTCATGAATATATCTACCATCCGACATTTTTTTCTTGATTCTTTTCTTTTTCGTTTGTATAGTTTGTTGTTATGAGAATGGATATATATATATATATATATATATATATATAGGAAATTTTCAAATCTGGTAGGTGAAGATATAACCATGGTTTTACAAGGAAAGAGATAACTAGACTTTTCCAACTCTCTCACGTATACTTTACAACGAATCTACTTTTGTAAAGCACATTACAAACACGTTTTCACCAAAAATAACGGTCATATGTTTTGTTGTAAAGTACTAGTTACATTACATGGAATTGATGACGAAAATTCTAGTTGATCGTAAATGCCTTTTAAAAGTACATGTTCATTACGACAAAACATATTTGTTGTAACTTAACGACGAAAGTGGTTTTCGTCGTAAAATCATAGTAATAGATTTGTAAACTTACGACTAAGTATTTTTGTCGTAAATTTTTGTTGTTAGAGACACATTTTCTTATAGTGTAATTACTTGTTTGACCAGTGCCATAGAACTTCTTGTTTCTACTTTGATTCCTAGACCTCTAATTCTGAAAACCAGTACCACTGAGGTAGTTCACATTCCCCTTGTCGCCTTTGTCATTGTAAACATCTACAGCTTCTACATCTTCTGCGAATCTGACCTGCTTCTTGAGAAGCTTATGAACATTGTCCAAGTTTTCCTTAACTTCATCCATCTGCTCTTTCAAGCTGGTAGCCAATTTCTTCTCAAAATAAGTGTCTTAGTGCTATTTCTAAACGCCAAGTTCTCTATAAGTCTCACAGATTCTAGAGGGGTCTGGTAAACCAAAGTGATGCATATGAAAAAAAAAAGATACTAAGAAGTTGTACCTTGTTGTACCCTCGTTGAAGGCTTTTGTGTGAATGTAGCAGTCTTTTTCTCAAGTCTTCAGATCGCGCATCATCAAAGAAATTAGCATGAAGTTGTTTTTAATGTCAGTCAGGATGTAAGAGATCCTGGTGGTAACTGCTTAAGCCAGTACGAAGCATCTCCATCAAGTGAGTACTTGAAGAAGGTAGTCCTCAAGGACTCCATTGGCATTGATAAAAATACTATATCCTCGAACCGCTCTAGAAGGTTCATCGGATGCTCATGTGGGTGACCATGATAAGGTGTTTGTCCCACAAATATGAAGTATGCATGCTTCAGCTCGAAATCGCGCCTCTCGAAAGTAGGAGGACGAATAGCAGATCTGTTGGTGTAAAACTGATCTGGACAGTTGTAATCATCCAACGTTCTGGTTTGAGCAGCCTCACCATTAGCTGCAGCTACAGCTTCAGCAACTGCTTTTGGATCATGGATTACAACCCTCTGATAATCAAGTCTCTACTGCATAGGCAGATGACCCTCGGGTTCATGCAAGTCTCCATTATCATCCCTTATCAACTCAAGAGTCCCAGCCATGTTGCTTGTTTGCGGGTTGGTATTGATCGCTGCTTTGGAAGTGTCGATCGCTGCTCGCTCAAGAAGTAATGTTGATTGATGTTGATTGCTTCTTTTTGCGGATCATGCGTTCAAGACGTGCATGGTCGAAAAAAAAAGTTATTTCTCCTTGTTGCTTCTGGTACTGCTAGTCATGCACCTGAAAGGCACAAGAATTTCTTTTATTGTAAGTTAAAAACAAAAGAAAAAGCTAGACTAAACCTATCAATCAAGTCTATTGGCGAATCCAATGCTCCCCGACAACGGCGCCAAATTCGATATCGCTCAAATTACTCTAGAGAAACCTTCTCTCTCAAATAAGAGATCAAATTTTAGTACTTAGAGATCGAATCCACAGGGAGCGTGGGCAATAACAAACTATAGATGTTTATATTAAGGTAGGGAATAATTATTAAAATAGTAAATAAAGCGGTACATAATATGATTAAGTTGTTGTAAGTTATATAAGAAAATAGCTAGACATAGGGTTTTATGCAATCTTATTTATGAGTTATAGATGCTAAGGGTGCATGATGATTCGTCCTAGAACTCGAATGCAATGGTAAGATATCAAGTTCTCCCTATGAGTCTAATCAGATGATTAAGTCATATGTTCCAGTTGTCACATGCAAACAAGGAATGAGTATTGATCGATACAATAGAGTGTCGATGATACTTCCTTAGAAAAGATTGAACATCCTAATTGATATGTTCACTAGGTTAACTAAACCAGTTTTCGCATGCGCCTAGCAACCTAGATTAGTAAAATTATTATCAGAATTTGAGCGCACTCTCGCGGTTGTCAATTATCCTAAGCTTAGGGTTCTAGTTAGCTACTCTAGAACACAAAGAGTTAGACCAATACCGTTGAAGGATCCTTTATAAATCACCCTAGAAGTATTATGTTTCAATAATTTATCTAAACCCTAATAGATCCTAAATCTAACAAGGTAACTACGCATACATATTTAAACAAGACATAAAGATAAACTCAATGAATTGCATAAATAGATAGAGTAAGAAATACTGAAGTCCCAATACAAAATCTCTGAAATTTTTTTTGATCTACTATCCAAAAACTACTAATAAAAGCCCAAAGAAATATGGTGTGGGAAAAATATGTAAGTTGGTATGTTTTCTAAACAATGGCAAAACCTATAAATATTAGGCATAAGTCAGCCAAGGGTATTCTGGTAATATATGGAACTTATGCGCTTGATTCGGTCTTGAATCAAGTTGGGCCCATCTACTCGTGCGAGTGTTGAGCGACACCAAGGAAGAGGTGACAATCGACACTTCTTCTAAATCTCGCCTCTGACTTCTGATTCTTTGAGTAGTTACGAGTTTCCTCATCCAAAAACTTTATAATGCTCCATAATCTCCACATTGCTCCAAAACATACATGGACATGAAAACAGTCTAAAATAAACTCCAAAACACATATAATAGACTCCAAAAAGACTTATTCTGTACCTAAAAACTGGTAAATTTCATAGTATATCAGTTTCCCTCAAAATTTAAAGACCATATATATTATTGAGAAAGTCGACCAAGGTAAAACAAAAACTGCATAAATAACAGATGTTTTATCCAATGTGACATTACAATTGGCTATAGATTAGTGAAAAGTACCATTTTGTTTCAATTGCCACAGGCAGGGCCGGCATGGAGGCCAAGCCACCGATTAGGGCATCCAAATTAAATAGAGCATAACTTCTTTTTGCAAAAGATTGTTAGTATTTATCAACATATAGAGTTTTTTTTAGTTAAATTCATATTACTTATTAGGCATTATTAGTTAGAATAATTTTTACTAGATTTTTTTCTACAATATTAATAAAATTTTAAAGTGAAATACATTATTAATAGTTAGTAGAAGATTCTTATTCTAAATTAAACTTAAAGGTTAAAACCCTTTTTAAAAGTTACCCAGAAAATAGTTTTCCACTTGTTCCAATTTATCATTTTACGTCTTGACGAAAATGTGTTATTATTATCAGGGAGAGCTTCATGATTGATTACTTAGACACGCTGATGGATCAAGTTTTAGTTTCTTTGGAGTTGAGATTTAAATAATTCCAAAAATTGAAAATACCTTTTGGATCTTTGTTTGATATTAAAAAAAAATAATAGATGCAAGTGAGTTTCCTTACTGAATGGTACACATTCTGAGATAGTTGATGATGATTTATTTGTGGAACAAAAAAAACTTCGAGAATCAATATCTTTGGAAGTTTGAAAGCCGATCAAAGTGAAATATGGAGACTTGTTAACAATACACATAAATTATTTATCAGACATTGTTGACCATTCCCGCCATAAGTGAAAGAAGTTTTTTGAAGTTGAGGCTGCTAAGCAATTAATTGTTCTATACCATATCACAAGAGAAGTCAAATGGGTTGGCTATGTTATCAGTTGAGACGAATATAATTGAAAGACTTGACTATTTGAGTTTAACTGATGATTTTTCACGAAAAAATGGAAGAAGAGCTATATTTGTTTTGAATTTACTATAGTGTCGGGCGACTGAAGTCAACTAACTAATCTGTAAGCCCCAGCAATGCTGAAATTTGTAAATTCCTTGTTGGCCAACAAAAATCGAACTGCAGATTCACCGTATTGGGGTTATCCCTCAAGTTCCACTAGCCCAACCCCATTGGTTAAAAAGCTATATTTCATATCACATTGGTGCCATTTGAGGTGGGAAGACCCTCAGTGAGTTCAATGTTAATGTCTTCCCACACACGGCATGGAATAGGTAATGGTTGGAACAACCCAACATGGGACAAAATTGAATGTTTATGTGTCTGACACACTTAACATTCAGCCACATAATTCTGGACAAACTTCTTTATATCCTTCCAATGCAACCAAACTTGAATGCGCTGTAAGGTCTTCGCTACTCCCAAATGCCATCCTACTTTGCTGTTGTGACATTCACCCAATAGCAGAGGGATAAACTTGAAATCCTTTGAAATGACCAGTCATTTCTTCCTCCATATCTTCCCTTCAACTACTTTATACTTAGAAGAACTAAAACTCCCATGAACAACTTGATTGATTATCTTTTGTATCTCCTCATTTTATGCAATTTCCACAAACAAATCCTCCCAGTGCAATATTGTTTGAACTGTCAAATGAAGAAGCAAACCAGACAGTGAAATACTTCTAGATAAGCCATCAACTGCTCTACTTTCACATCCTCGTTTGTAAAAAATTTCAAAGTCAAATCCCAATAGACGTGTTAACCAACGCTGATAATCCATGTTCACCTGTTTCTGCTCCAGCAAGTACTTAATACTCTTCTAGTTAGTGTGCACATGGAATCTCCTCCCAAGCAAATAATGCTTCCATCACTGAACCACCATCAAATATCTCTCTCTCTCTCTCTCTCTCTCTCTCTCTCTCTCTCTCTCTCTCTCTCTCTCTCTCTCTCTCTCTCTCTCTCTCTCTCTCTCTCTCTCTCTCTCTCTCTCTCTCTCTCTCTCTCTCTCTCTCTCTCTCTCTCACATAGGCCATTTTAGTTGATCAAGAAGTGTTAATGTGTGACTAAAATAAGCAATCAAATTGCGCTCTTGCATTAGAACAACCATCAATCCGAAACCTGAAGCATCTGACTCAAACACGAAGAGCTTCTCAAAATTTGGAAGAGTTAGTAGCTGTGCATTTGTCATCGCCACTTTCATTTTCTCAAATGCTAACTGAGCCTCTTCACTTCAATCAAATTGACATTTCTTCAATAAAGATATCAAAGGCCTAGCAATCATACCATAATGTCTAATAAATCTCCGATAATAACTTGTTAAGCCTAAGAACCCTCTCAACTGCTTAACTGATTTGGGAACAGGCCACTTAAGCATTGCTGCTGTCTTCTCTCCATCAGTATCAACTCCTTTATCAAAGATTATATGGCCCAAATAGTCAACCTGTAGAACTCCAAACAAGCACTTCTTAGCATTTACAAACAGCTTTGGACTTCTCAATACTTCTAGTACCAGCTTCAAGTGTTGCAAATGCTGAGACATACTGGAACTATAAACCAATATCTCATCAAAGAACACCAAAAAAAAGTTCCTCAAAAACGATTTGAAAACCTTATTCATCAAACTTTGAAAGGTGACAGAGCATTAGTCAAGCCAAAGGGCATGACTAAAAACATGTAATGGCCCTCAATAGTCCGGAATGCATTCTTCTTGACATCCTCCTCACACATTCGAATTTGATGGTAACCTGACCTGAGATCCATCTTAGAATAAACTGAAGCTCCATGAATTTCATTGAGTAACTGGTCAATAAATGGGGTGGGGTATTTCTTTGGGACTGTGGCTCTGTTGAGTGCTTTGTAATCCACAAAAACCTGAAGCTACCATCCTTTTTCTTTACCAGCAAGACATGACTAGAAAAAGGGCTATCACTAGGACGAATAATCCCCGACTTCAACATATCTGAAACCATATCTTCGATCACTATTTTTTGAGCGTGAGGGTATATGTAAGGTTGAACAGACACAATAGAGACACCAGGAACCGAAGTATTGCATGTTATGTACCTCTTATGGGAGGAATAGTAGTTGGTACTTCAAAGACATCATCAAATTGTTGCAACAGTTTAGAAATCTTGCAACACAAACTTACCCACATTAGGACGTACTCCACCTTCCATATAGTGATGGGTATCATCAAAACCTGATGACACAACTTTGAGTGACAAATTACTACTGTGTAACCATGGATCACAAAATAAAGTAACCCTCTTGCCTCCACAAAGAAACGAAAACTCATGTTTCTTCCACTCTACTTCACACTTCCCCAATGTCTCGAGCCACTACACTCCCAGTATTACATCAACAGATCTCGACTCCAAAGCGATAAAGTCAGAAACTAAATTTGTTGATTGTAATTGAAATGTTAGTGCTCTACAAAATCCCAGGGCACGAACTGTAACCCCATTTCCAAACAACAATTCCAACTTCTTATCCGCAATTACCTTCAAATGTAATCTACTCACCACTTCTGGAGAAATAAAATTGTGAGATGCACCACTTTCCAGCATCACGATAACCTCCTTCTGATTAATTAAACCCATAAGCTTGGTGATTTTAGGAGAATCTAATCCCACGAATGAGTTCAAAGAAATATTCATCAACTATTGTTCAAAGACCTATTGCGTGCCCTCAGATGCATCTTCTGATTGATCCAACACTTCCATCTCACAACCATTAATCACAGTTAGAATACACAACTCCTTAGTGGGACGTTCATGTACTTTAGACCACGTCGCCTTGCATTTAAAACAAATTTTGTCTTTTCTCAAAGCATCCAATTCTGCATCTGAATATCTTTGGCTTGGCCTCTGTCATGCTCTTTGAGGATGAATGTTCTCTTTCATCTCTCCATTGTCTATCCTAAACTTCTCATTCCCATGAGCAACATGCCCAACTCCATTCTTCATCACCCCAAGTTGTCGCCTATTATGCGGACGTTCCTCTTCAACATGAACTTCATTCACCACTTTACATAACACAGTAGTCTCCATTCTCAACTCCGCTTCTATGTAATTAGATAATCCTTGAGGATCCTTCATACAGACCACCTCGTTCATTTCAAGAGTCAATCCATTGTAAAAGACACGGTATAAAGGATGGTCCTCCAATCTAGGCACTTGAGCAGATAATTCCTCGAACTCCGACACATATTCAGCCACTGTTCCCAAATGCTTGATAGCAAAAAGCCTTGTAGTCGGTTCCTCATCAGTTGATCTAGAAAACCTCACCAACCAACGCTGCTTAAAATCTCTCTAATTGTTAAAACCACCTCTACGCATGACCCATGTATACCAGATTTTCAATTCCCCTTATAAACAGAGAGGATCATCACAATATCTCCTCAAGGCGTAGAAATACTCCACATCGACAATCCAATCCAAAACATTAGAACCATCACAAAAAGGCATTTCTACTTTATTCAACATACTCTCCTTATTATCTAAATTCAAATCATCACCTCGATAACATAACGGAGTATTCCGGTTTTGTTACAATGGCAAGCGACATAGCTGAGAAGTTGTATTCGAAAAATCAGATAGATCCTCCTGAATCGGAATCTCCCCACTGTTTTCAACAACGCATGAACCGACAACGCCATATTCGTCATCGCCGTCTCCATTGAAGACATCTTAACATCCATCATCACCACCGTTGAATTCGTCGTACGTTGCTCGTTTTGTAAACGAGTGAAAGCTCCCTTCTGAAAATCAATATGTCCCTTCAGCATTGGATATCTCACAACAGAGTCTTCAACGAAGCTCATCTCTACCGGCGAACCACTCGTCAACTTCGGAATAATCGTCTTAAAACTTTTGACCACACCAATGATAGAATTTAGATCAATGTAGACTCACTAGCGTCTTGTATTCAGATCAGAAAGCAATACAATATCAATAGCATTGAAGTACGAAATAATCTAAGCTCTCATGGCGAACTCATACTAGATCTCCGATCTCATAGCGATCGAGTGTTCAAGACTTATAGCGTCAGTGAACTTACAACATTCATAGCATAATTCGAAATAAAAACAACTTGAATCTGTATACAAGACAAGTCCTTTAATTAACTCCAAACCATCCCTCGTGACTAGAGGCTTTACTTTAATTGACTGCAAACCCTCCCTCGTGACCAGAGGCTTTCCCTTGACTCCTTGTTCTTCTTTTTTCTATCACTTTAGCTTTCACACTCTTCTTATTCTTCGTGTAATATGTGATATGGTAACTATAAATTCCAGCAAAGCTAAGCTAACTTAATATAGCTTGATAGGGAATTGCCGGAATTTCTACTTGGATTTTTGTTAAATGATTCTACTTCAAAGGCGTCTTCTTGTCAGAATTTTCCAATTCGAACCAGCCCTAACAAAAAGTGTAGTTACACGCAATGCAGAGAAACATAAAATTGTGGTCTTGTATCAACACTACTATAATAATTTTGGCCAATGACCTTATAATGGTGTAACACAAATTTAGTGAGATAGAGATTTGGGTTGATCTGCCTGAAGACTTTGGCCTTCATGTGTTAAAAATCTGTCTTCCCTATTTTCACAAAACTTTTTTAAATATACAGTGTAACGCCCCGATCCCCCGCCGTCCGACCGGGGTTTTGACCGGGTGTTATGGACACGCGTCTACTCATTTTAGACCGCCCAACATGTCCTGTTACTGGCCCCAGGAGTCCTCGAACGCATATCTTCGATCAAATACCAACCCAACCAAATCCATATACTTCTACTTACATTCCTGCGCATAAGGGAAATGGAAAGGAGGGCATGAGTAAATGGGTTACTCAGTGAAGCGGTTCTGACCAGCCCCTCCGCATGAAACTATATACTACTTAATGCCAAACAAGAGCTGGCTAGCCACTACAACCAATCATTAAAATGCATCAAACGATAACACAAAGCAACATTTCCTTACTTTTCTATCAACCTAGCGATCAAAAAATACAATGAACTCAGTCACTGTTGCACCATAGATTCGACTTGAATTGACACCAATCATCCTAGACGTAAGGACCTACCGGCTCGCTCAAGGACGTCCCACCTCTTGTCGGCCAGTTCCAAAAGGTCTTACGCGAACCACGGCCTCCAAGCTTCCTAAATGGTTATCCTAGTTGCAGCATCGTTGTCCCTTCCGGCTCTGTCTGCCACCCCAATCCTAATAGCCATAATTATGCCACGACTCGGCATTGACTGGTTCTTAAGGTGCCATTTCTCATTTTGTATCTCGTTTTTCGCGGTCACCGTCCGTTCCCGGTCTTATTCACATATCTCATCACATCTTATTCTAGACGCCACCCGCTTTTGGTGTCTCAATCAATACACATTCACATTAACTCATTCTCATTCTTTTTCTCATTCACATGAACCCTAACTTTAAACTTAACACATTCAATAGACGCCACCCGTTGTTGGTGTCACACTCATACTTCACTTTACAACCATACATAGATGATACAAAATGTACCCATTGTAATATCATCTAATTCTAACATCCACTATTAACCTAGGCGTGTAATTCTTTCTAGGAATCTAGCTTTCATCATCATTCATCACATAACACATAGCAACCATTCACACAAGAAATCATTCATAACATTCATCCACATCAACACAGGGCAGTCCATTAAGTCCTTTAAACAGTGTGAGAGTTCTTATGCATCATGATACATTCATCTAACAACTTAGCACTTATTATGATCTAGCAACTTAACTTTCAAACAAGGACTATCCAAACCCTAGTTCTTCATAAACCAATATAGAGATCATGAAAAGAAAACTGGGTTCGAATCATCTCACTTGAGGAATAGATCTGAGATCTAGAGATCTGGAAGCAGAAATATA
Organism: Moricandia moricandioides; assembly: GCA_905132885.1. Lineage (NCBI taxonomy): Eukaryota > Viridiplantae > Streptophyta > Magnoliopsida > Brassicales > Brassicaceae > Moricandia > Moricandia moricandioides. The sequence continues at coordinate 93,116 of CAJHQQ010000198.1, read as the reverse complement.
GATTTGAGAGAATCCAAAACTCTGATCAACCACTCGACCACCACCACCACACCACTACTCGCAACGACCACCACCACCAGTCGCGGTTGCTCGGCAAGGAGAGAAGAAGCGGAGAGAGAGAGAGAGAGAGAGAGAGAGGATAAGAAAGCTCAATGGCTAGGGTTTTAGTCTCCCGGGAATTCTTTGCAGAGATTCGCTTCAAGTTTTTGATGGAAGAAAAGGAGTAGGCAACTCTATTTGTAGGGAATGAGAAGGGAACACTAGGGTTTTCCCTAATGGACCGTAGAGGAGCCCATTTCTCTTAAAAAATTGGACCTGTGTTTTGGGATGTTACATACAATTTCATAAAGTGGGACATAAAACCAAAGTAAACCTTATTAGTTACATCTCTAGCCGTCTAAAATCTGATTCGAAATTTGCTCTTTTGCTTCAATCTTTCATGTGGCCTTGTGTAGTGGATTCTTTTTGCTTTGTAGTGTTTTTTTCAAATACTTGCTTCCACATAGGGATCCATCTTTCTCGAGCAACTGAGATCTCATCCAGCTTCTGCTTCAGCCTGAGTAAGATCACAGCTAAAACCTTCTGATGGTCTTCTCTCACAATCTCAAACATATCTCCACGGTATAGCATTTCGATGCATCTATAGAACTTCACTCCAAGATCTTCCACGCTCAGCTCCTCCTTTATAACTTTCTCCGCACTCTCCACTGCACTTTTCAGAGTTTCCATCAACACATCAGTCTCAAACATATAATCTTCGCATCTCTCCATTGCCTCTTCGTACTTGGTTAGTTGCTTACGCCCTGAGGGATCATCAAACTTCATAAGAGAGTACTTGTTGTTCAGTACGTGGTTGTCTGAGACCGGACACTGTTCTTCCTCAGTGATAAGCCTATAGCTAGGTGTCACTCTTTCTAACCGCCTTGACGTTCTCGGTTTCTTCAGAGACCTCTCAGTCGGTTCCGGTTGCAATATTCTTCTCTTCTTTCCTTCCAAATTCATCTTGTCTAAGCCATGCGTAACGTCTTTCACCAACTCTGGCTCGTCAGAAACCCTAATCTCAGCATCGGCTCTAGTCTTTGGATATTTTCTCGACTTCTCACCTACTTTAGCTCTAATCCCAGGACGACCTTGTTCAAACTTTGGATCACGATGAAGACCATCTTCAAGTTCAAGATCGGTATCTTCAACGTTTTGTTGGGTCTTTCCAAGATCATCTTCTTGACCATTGTTCTTGAACAAAGGTGGAAGAGACTCACGGAACTGGCTGAGTCTGATTTTTTGCTTATCAAAGTCTTTAATCGAGGAGACTAACTTTAGCAACTCGGAAGGACCCAGTCCCTCAGTGATCATCTTACAGAAGTTTTTGAGTGACTCAGCAGCCTCAACCTCACTCAGTGGTGTATCTTCATCTTCTTCTCCTTTTTCTTGAGACTTCTTGAGAAAATCTGTGAAGCATCGGTTCAGAAACTCGTCGTTCTTGAACAAAAGCAGAGCAGATGCAATGAGTTGTGTCCTGTCGATTCTTCTGTGATTAGAATCTATCACCAAGGAGGTGAGCGCCTTCAAATCCGTCGGACTTAGTCTCTCTTTGAAAATACTCCATAATTCGAGCGCATTCTTCTCCACCATCCCTTCTCAGGCTTTCTTTTGAATCTTATTTCTTCCTTGTTACTTACGCGACTACTTTTTATAGTTATGCAGTTTATTTATTTTTTTATTTCAGATATTATCCTGCTGAGAAGTCATGTATTTCTCCTTACATACTGGATGATAAAAAATATAAATCTCGGCCTTTTTTTGTTGAAGTTTTTGACTAAAATCGTCCCTTGGAAGAGAAACTCAGGTTTGTCTTCAGTATCACTATAAATATAAACAAAACTTCTAAGCATAAACATTCTTAAGGGCTCATGATAATGTTAATGAATGGCTCGACTCCAATACTGAAACTAAAATATTGAGTTTGTGATCTCCTCAATTCATCACAAAAAGTTCCAATCCTAGTATTCTAAAGGCTAGAAGCCCAAAATGAAAAAAAATGGCCAAAAAATAAATTTACTAGTGGGAAACTTACAGGATAAATAGTCATGTAGCCACTAAACTAAAGACATATTTCTATAAAAATTTTGGCCGATTATTTTTGTATTAGTCGGCGGCCGAACGCTATTGTTTCTCTTGCTTAGGCCCATGGCCGGTTCTGGTCACAAACATGGATTCGGTTTCCAACTCGATGGGCGAAGTGCAATAGTTCTCACCATTATTGTAAGGATGATATGAGAATGGGATGTATAGTGAGAAATTGCAATAGAAATTTCAGATTTATTGTGAGCAATGCAGGTTTGTTGGTCAATATTCACATAATTTTCAAAGAGAACAATGCTAGGATCAAAAACCACTTCAATGATTTTACCAAAAAAAAATTCATTTGAGTGATAATTTGCACAGCCCACATAACTTTATGTAGGTATTTATGTAAGGTTACTTTATATTAATATATAGTATTATTTTTTCTTACATATTACCATAATATTCGTTCCTATTAAATTTGACACATCTCTTCTCCGCAGGTTTTCGTTAATAATTACTATAACTTGTAATTTGTGGAATCATTCTTGTTTCTAAGTTTGGGAACACTTGTAATTACAAATGAAAGAAAATTATACACAAATGCTCTTATGTCCTTTTTAACCATTTTGTGTGATTGCCATCTTCATTTCGTTCGAATGTTGAACAAGGGTTACAATAAGTTCAATAAGTAGATGTTTACTGAAAATGAAATAATGTCATTCCATCATAAGTCATAACAATGTTTCAAAATATTAATTTTCTATAATTTTTCTATCAATTTGTTACCAGTTTCATAATATTTTTACAAACGATGATCAATTTTATTTATTCGCATATCTAAATATAATAGACTTTCTTTTTGCACTATTTATGGAGGGTTTATAATATTCTCATATACACAGAAAACAACGTCATCGACAACCCTCCATCTCCATCGTTGTCCATTTTCCTCATGAATTTTGTTTGCATCTCATCTTCTTATAACGGGAAACTCTTATATGTCATATTACTAAAGACGCTACCATAAACACCACAAGACTAGTTCATGCCAACGACCCACTACGCTTATTCCAAAATTATGTCCTTGTTTTCCAACGAGGTAAGCGTTTAATCCGGTGGTTGAAGGAAAGCCGAAGGAACAAAAGAAAGTCTAAGCTTCATGAGAGATCGGTGTTTATGCTAATTAATTGGACATCGTGGTTATTGAGTTGACCATCTACCGTCCCAAATATTTCCTGTAATCATGTGCTTCACCATCGTCGTCACTTCTCTCATCTCTCATTGGTAACTAGATTTAACAAAAGTAGTTGTAACCACCTGATACAAGCCTAAGCTATCCAAGGCTGTATGACCAAAGGCAAGAGAGATGGAGTCGATCTACACAAGGTTGGTCTGTTTGGGAAGATATAATCGACCAAATGGAGCCGAGTAACAAGTAACTTGATGGAAACAAGTGCACCACACAAGGATGGAAGACTCGTGATAAAACACAATCCTCTTAACCGTGGAGGTTCTGGTATCATAAGGTAAGAGAAGGGAGGCGAGTTCTTCGTAGAGCTCTAAGGCTTTTCACTAGGAAAAGTTTAGTTTTATATCATGCATGAAAAAAGTACAAACGGTTTATAGGGGACTTATATAGATGTCCATTACCGTGGTGCCTTCAAGGGTCTTTGAAGCAAATAATACAAAGTTTTGGACTAAAAGAAAACCCTAATAGGCGTGCCATCCAACTAAGAAAGTTTGGGAACAAAATTCAAATAAAAGAAAACAAAAGGACCAAAGCTGCAAAATAATCAAACCGTTAGAAATGTGAATTTAAATGCTTACCTACTTACTTTTGGGTCGGTTTGATTGGTCCATAATGCATGCTAAACGTGCTGATCTTCAATGTTGAAGATCAGCAAGTTGTTGTGGGTTTGATCCAGAATGAATGGCCAAAGGTCTTCACTTGGGATCTTAGTCTTCTCGGTTAGTCCATCATTCTTGATACTTGGTTCTAGATCAGCTTGATCACCAGTTGGCTTAACCTCAGTTGGATTACACTGAAAATGATCAAAGGCAAGCATCATGCTCTCATTAAACTTATGTTGAAGTATCTTAGCTCTTTGTCTAGTCATAGGTCCCTTGAACACAATTGGCATGAACACTTCTTGGGCAGCTTATGGTTGGGACATCTTAGTGATCATGTCTTGGATGTCTGTTCGGTTAGATCTGGTTCCGGGTCAGCTTGAATGTCCTCATCATTCCCTCCCTCTTCAAAAGGTTTTGACCTCAAAACTGATTCATCTGCAAGGAAATGAGACAAGTTAGTCACATTGAACGTAGAGGATACATTCATATCACCTGGTAGGTCGAGACGGTAGGCATTGTTGTTAATTCTCTCAATCACTTGAAATGGTCCATCTCCTCTTGGTTGTAACTTGGAGCTCCTCTGGTTTGGAAATATTGTTTGTCTCATGTGTAGCCAAACTCATTCTCCTGGTTCAAATACAATGTCTTTGCGACCCTTATTGGCATGCCTTGTGTATTGCTCAGTCCTCTTCTCCAAGTTGCCGGTGACCTTCTGGTGGAGTTCCTTGACATACTTGGCTTTAACTTCTCCCGTCAAGCTAAAAACCTCAGTTGTTGGTAGTGGTTTAAGATCCAAGGGGGTGTTTGGGTTGAAACCATAGGCGGCTTCAAAGGGTGACATCTTTGTGGCCGAATGTTGAGCTCGGTTGTAGGCGAACTCTATGAAAGGGATGCACTCAACCCAACTCTTCACGTTCCATCCAATGGTGGCCCTAAGTTGTGTGGATAGAGTCCTGTTGACCATTTCAGTTTGGCCATCCGTCTGAGGGTGACATGTAGTAGATAATAAGAGCTTAGTCCCCATCTTTTTTCATAAGGTTGTCCGGAAATGGCTGAGACATTTGCTGGCCCGGACAGATACAATGGTCCGAGGTACTCCATGTAAGCACAACCTCCTTGAAGAAAAAATCAGCCGTCTTGGACGCATCATTCACCTTGGCACAAGGTATGAAGTATGCCATCCTTGAAAATTGATCGACCACTACAAAGATGGAATCCTTGTGTTGCACCTTTGGCATGCCTAATACAAAGTCCATAGATGGATCCACCCAAGCAGCCGTGGGGATCGGCATGGACATATATATGCCATGTGGTTGCACCTTGGATTTGGCCTTCTTGCAAGTCACACATCTTACGCAATGGGATCCAAAGTCTTCTTTAGGTGAGGCCAATATAAGTGTTCTTGTACCATGGCCAAAGTCTTATCCACTCCAAAATGTCCCATGAGTCCTCCTCCATGAGCTTCTCGGGTGATTAAGACCCTCAATGAGCACTGGGGGATGCATAGCCTTCTGCCCTTGAATATAAACCCCTCATGTAAATAGAAGTTCCCTTCGGGTCCTTTGGTACACCCGGAGTAGATCTCAGCAAGATCCGGGTCTTCACCATATAGGTCCTTAATGAATTCAAATCCCATCACCTTGGCTTCCATTGTGGCAATAAAGGCATGTCTCCTTGAGAGTGCATCGGCCACAATGTTGTCCTTTCCCTTCTTGTAATTGATGATGTAGGGGAAGGCTTCTATGAATTTCATCCACCGAGCAAGTCTCTTCTTGAGGTTGGTCTGACCCCTTAGATGTTTCAATATCTGATGGTCGGTATGGACTACAAATTCCTTGGACAACAAGTAGTGCTGCCATGCCTCCAATGCCCTCACTAATGCACATAAATCCTTGTCATACGTTGGGTAGTTTAGTGTGGCACCACTTAACTTCTCACTGAAATAGGCCACTGGTTTCTCTCCTTGAGTCAGCACGGCCCCAATCCCAATTCCAGATGCATCACACTCCACTTCAAAGGTCTTGTTAAAATCAGGAAGGACTAGAACTCGTGCCTGGGTAAGACGGTCCTTCAATGTTTGGAAGGAGTCTTGTTATTCCTTCTCCCATGTGAACCCAATACTCTTCTTCACCACAGCAGTGAGAGGTGCAGATGTACTACTTATGTCTTTAACAGACCGCCTTTAGAAGCTTGCTAGACCATGAAAACTCTGGACTTGGCTGATGTTGGTTGGTTACGACGAGTCTTGGATTTCCTTCACCTTATCCTCATCCACCTGTAGTCCCTGTGAACTCACAACAAAGCTTAGGATAACAAGTTTATCAGTGCAGAATGTGCACTTCTTGAGGTTTGCATAAAGTTCTTCTTGTCGTAGTGTCTTTAGTACTTGCTCAAGATGTGTCACATGTTGAAATAAAGTGGTACTATAAATGAAAATGTCATCAAAGTAGACCACAACAAACTTAATGATGTAGGGTCTAAGAACATGGTTCATGAGGCGCATGAAGGTTCTAGGAGCATTGGTGAGTCCAAATGGCATCACAAGCCACTCATAAAGACCTTGATTGGTCTTGAAGGCAGTCTTTCACTCATCACCTTCTTTCATTCTAACCTGATGGTATCCACTCTTAATGTCTATTTTAGAAAATATTGTGGCTCCAATTAACTCATCTAACATGTCATCAAGGCGTGGTATGGGATGTCTATACTTAATGGTGATGTTGTTTATAGCTCGGCAGTCTACACACATTCTCCATGTCCAATCCTTCTTGGGTACTAACAATAATGGTAAAACACAAGGACTAAGGCTTTCCCTAACATATCCCTTGTCTAATAGGTCCTCGACTTGTGTTTCTTTCTCCTTGGTTTCCTCCGGGTTTACCCTATAGGCTGGTTTGTTAGGCAAGGCATCTCAGGGTATGAAGTCTATTTGGTGTCTATTCCCTTAAGTGGTGGTAAACCGTGTGGGATCTCTTCTGGAAACACATCTTTGAATCTGTCAAGAAGCTTATTAACCTCTGGGTGAAGTGTCAACTCATTATAACTTGCAGTCAAAAGCTTCTTAAAGATTATTAGTAGCATGTTGTGTTTGGTAGCAGCAACCTTTCGAATATAGGTAGGCCTAATAAGAAAATTAGACTTGACAGATTTTTCTTTTTCCTTAACCATTTGCAAGTGTAATTCATGGACTTGTACCGGTGTGAGATGTGCTAAGCTAATCTTACGCTTATCATGCATGAAAGTGTACATATTAGACCGACCATCATGCTTAGTTTCTCTATCCCATTGCCATGGTCTACCTACAAAAACATGACCGGCTTGCATAGCTACTACATCACAAACTACTTCATCTTGGTACTTACCAAATGCTAAATGGAATGGCCACTTTTTCCTTAATTTGATCAAACTCAGCTGGTTACACAACTTAAAGAAGAAAGAAAGTTGCGCTTAATCTAAGCTATAAAACCCTAATCTTAAACCGAGATGGTTTAGGAATTCTAATTGTAAATGCAATTGCTTTACTTTAATCTACTTCTTATATCTACTGGTTCTTTGGTTTGATTACACAACTTGACAACATAAAACCAACATGATGATTTCTTCTTGGTCTCGTCCTCCTCTTCTCTCTTAGCTCCCACAAAAACAACTAACTATTGAAGGGCTTTCTCTTGGGCCTTAGGTCTAGATCAAGTGACTATTCCATCCCAAAAGAGTAGTGGGTCTTGATTTTGATTGTTGAACTCCTCTTGGTCCGGTTGGGCCCCTTCTCGACCATCTCTATTTCCAGCCCGGTCCAGCAAGTTCTGGATTCCATCAGATGGTTCTCCAGGCCCAATTAGTCGACGAAAATGACCTCCTATGAGCTTAGTTCCATCGTCTTCCTTGTGATCCTGATATGGCTTCCAAACGGATGCATCTCCATCGCCCTCGTTCGACCCCGAAAAAATTCAGTTAGCTCATCCTTGTTGGACTTGTCTCGCTCGTCCTTATCCTGTTCACTACTTGTGTTATCTTTCTCATTTAGAGCTTCACCGGTTCCTGGCTTGATATTTGTGTTACTAATTTGTTGAGTTGGTGCTACTTGTTCTGACATAGACTAGCAACATCCCCTCCTCCTCTAAGATGATTTAACCTCAAATCCAATTCATCTGCAATAAAAAGATCCAAGTCAAAAACATTGAAAATGGAACTAATGGTATACTTACCTTCAAGATCAATTTGATAAGCATTGTTATTGATTCTCCAAAGAAATTCGAAGGGACCATCGTTTCTTGGCATCAGTTTGGAATTTTTCTTTGTAGGAAATCTATACTTTCTGAGATGAATCCAAACCAGATCTCATGGTTGAAGAACCAACTTCTTTTGCCCCTTATTCTTCTTTCTACCATACATATTTGTACGCTCATCTATGTTCCTTTTAACATGTTAATGGAAAGATCTAACAAACTCTGCCTTTTGGCTGCCATCAAGATTAGCTTGTTCTTTCAGTGGTAATGCAAACAAATCAAAGGGAGCCAACAAATTGAAACCATAAACAACTTGGAAAGATGTGAGTTTTGTTGCTGAATGCATTGACCTATTGTAAGCAAATTACACATGAGGAAAATAATACTCCCAAGTTTCAAGATTTTGTTTAATTAAGGCATGCATGAGTGCTGACAATGTCCTATTCACAATTTCAGTTCAGCAATCAGTCTGGATGACAAGTTGTAGAAAACAAAAATCTGGTCCCCAACTTAGCCCACAACTTTTTCCAGAAATGGCTAAGAAACTTAGATTCTCTATCTGAAACAATGGTCATAGGGATTCCATGCCATCTAACAACCTCTCTAAAGAAAAGATCATCTACAATAGATTAATCATCAGTCTTATGGAAAGGAATGAATGTGCAATCTTAGGAAACATATCAACTACCACAAAGATACTCTCTCTACCTCTTTTAGTTCTAGGAAACCTAAAACGAAATCCATAGACATGTCAACCCAAGGGTGTTCAGGAATAAGAAGATGGGTATACAAACCAATCGGCTGGACTTTTGATTTAGCCTGCTTGCAAGTGACACACCTAGAGCACACTCTCTCCACGTCTTGCTTCATCTTATGCAAGTAGAAGTGCTCTTGCAAGGTACTCAATGTCTTGGAAACTCCAAAATAGTCCATCAATCCTCCTCCATGTGCTTCCCTAACATACAATTCTCTCAAAGAAACACAAGGCACACACAAGCGGTTATCATAAAACATGAATCCTTTGACTTGAAAGTATTGACCACTAACATGTTTTAAAATCTCTTTATAATATCATGGAAATCAAGATCTTCATCATAGCAAGTCTTAAGGTGTTCAAAACCTAAGAGCTTTGTTTCCATGGAAGAGAGAAGAGTATACATGCGTGAGAGGGAATTTGTCACTACATTCTCCTTACTTTGTTTGTAGTCGATGACATAATGAAATGTTTCAATGAACTTAACCCACCTTGCATGTCTCCTATTCAGCTTCTTTTGCCCTTAGAGATGCTTAAGAGATTCATGATCTGTATGGATCACAAATTCTTTAGGCCAAAGATAATGCTGCCAATATGAAGAATCTTTACCAATGCATTCAACTCTTTATCATAAGTGGGGTAATTCAATGCAGCACCTCCTAGCGTTTCACTGAAGTAAGCTATAGGCCTCTTTTCTTGTATCAGTACAACTCCAATACCCACTCCAGATGCATCACACTCTAGCTCAATTTTTTTAAGAAAGTCATGTAATAGAAGTAAAGGAGCATTAATTAACTTCTCTTTATTCTTGGGCATGACCCCAAGAGAACCCTACACTCTTCTTGATAACCTCAGTTGGTGGAGCAGCAAGGGTACTGAAATCCTTCACAAACCGCCTGTAGAAACCAGCCAGCCCAAGAAAACTCCTGACCTCTCCAATGGTGTTGGGTGTAGGCCACTTTCTGATGGCTTTTACCTCTCCATCCTTCTTTGGAACAAGAAGAACTGGTACAACACATGGGCTCATGCTCTCTCGGATATGTACCTTCTCCAGTAGGTCATTGAATTGTTTGTGGAACTCCTTAGTCTCAAAAAGATTGGTCCTGTATGCTGGCCGATTAGGGAGTGTTAACCCTGGTACTAGATCAATCTGATGCTCAATACCTCTGATAGTTGGTAAGCCAATAGGACTATCTTCTGCAAAGACATCCTTGTATTCCTGCAAACGATTTTTAATCTCTCTAGGAATAATAGGTGGTGCACATTTACCTCAGTTAGTAAACCACTATAAATGATTAAGATCATAGAGTGTTGATGAAACACTTCATTATTTATGTCTCCAGAGGTGGCTAACAAGTTAAGATGACTTACCTGATCGGCTTCTTTCACCAGCAAGGCCTTTGCAGCAGACTCGGCCTTCTCTCTCCTACGCTTGAGACACAGTTTATCTTCATGTACCTCGTGTGGGGTTAAAGGAACAAGTGTGATCTACTTTCCTCCATGAGTGAAGGAGTGTATGTTGGGGAAGCTGTCATGCATTGTCTTCTTATCATACTGCCATGGGCCTTCCTAACATGATGTGGCTGGAGTCCATGGGAAGTACATCACAAGTGATTTTATCTTGGTACCTTTCAAATGAGATCCGTAACTTTACTTGGTAATTCTCAGCTCACCATGTCATTCAACTATTGTAGAAGGTATGGTCTAGGAGCCTTTTGTATGGCGAGGTCAAGTTTCTCAACTAAAGTTTCGCTTTCTGCATTTGTACAACTTCCCCCATAAATGATCAAGCTGCACACTTTGCTTTGCACCATTTACCTCGTGTGAAACAAGTTATCTTTTTGTTCAGTCTCTTTAGATTTAGGATGAACATTAAGATCTCTCCTAGTGACTAGAATCTCGCCCTTGATTGGGTAGTCCATATCTTCTTCCTCATATTCATTCTCAAGTTTCTCATCTTTAGAGATAACCTCTCCACTGTCAAGAACAGTCATGATCTTCTCGCTGGTGCATTCATTGGCATAATGACCATACCCCAGACACATGAAGCACTTGATATTCATTGACCTTGCAGATGTTGATAGTTCTTTGCTTCTATATTCACGGGTATGTGTGGTTGTTTCTGGTGCAATTGCCCTCCTTTGGCTTCACATAAGGCTTATCATCTCTGGAATATTATGATCTAGAAGTAGACCCAAATGGACTTCAAGTGGCCCCTCTCTTGTTGCTTTGTTGTTCAATGAGAGTAGCCTTATGAACCATCTCTTCAAGAGTAGAAAACTCTTTCATCTCCAATCTGTCTTGGATCTCTCGGTTCAGTCCATCTTAATAACTAGCCATAGTGGCCTCAACGTCTTCTTCCATATTATCCTTGTTCATAAGAGTCTCCAATTTCTGGTGGTACTCTTCCACACTCTTGGTTCCTTGGGTCAGTTATCTAAGTTTCTTGTGAAAGTCTCGCCCATAGTGACTTGGTACAAACCTTTATCTCGTGACTTCTTTCATCTCATGCCAAGAGGACACTTGTTCATCTCCATTGCACCTTCTGATATTAGACACATTTTGCCACCAGTTGTTGGTGTAGCCCTCAAACTCTATAGCAGCCATTCTAACATTCCTCTCCTCATTAAAACTTTGAAACTTGAAAAAAGCTTCAATATTTTTCTCCCACTCAAGATAGGCATCTGATCAGTTTCGCCTTGGAATGGAGGAATTCGGATCTTAAGACCGCCAAGATTCTCATCCATTTGAGGACGTCTGTTATTGATCCTGTGAGGTCAATCATCGTCCTCATCTTCAGCTAACTCTTCTCGTCCATCAACTACTTCAACCAATGTTACTCACCTAGCGTATGGATTGTCTTGCTAACACTCCTCTGATTCTTACAACTACTCAATATGCACCTACATGTTCAACATTAGGGGGTTAGCTTGAGCATAGATTTGTTCAGCATGCCCTCTTAGTTAGCGTGTGACCTCTGCAATCATTTCTTGGAATTGCAACTGTTCGATAGCAATGCTCTGGACTGTTGGTTCTTCCACATGTTCTCCATCTCGTCTGTCATCAGCCATCTCAACCTACAACAATTTCTTACCAAGGAGTTAGTTTAATAAAAACTCTCCCTCACTCATTTTAGCTCGTCCAATGTCCTTGCTCTTCACACAAGTTCAGTTCAAGACAAAGTTCAATCACCTAAGACTTAGAACCTTAATACAAACGTGCAAATATATAAATATTGCAAGATTTTTTGGCTCTAAATCGACTTTACCAATTCTCAACTAGATTTTTCTTCAGCTAGTTAGATTTCTCTTCAACTTTTTTTTTTTTAGTTTGGATATTTAGATCTCTTTTTTTTTGTGGATTATTTATTTTCGTTCTTTTTTAATCAAGAGTGGCTCTGTTTGACTTACAACATATAGATAGGAAAGGCGTATTTTATGGAATGAAACAAGTAGAATCGTGTACCCTCACCTTCTAGTGGCTCTGATACCACTTGGTACAGCCTTGGATAGGCGGTTATTCCTGGATCACTTGAAGTGGGTGGATGAAGATGTCCTAGGAGGTTACTAACACTCTTCTGGACGTGTGGTCTTTTACTTTATGCTATTGCTTGTCTCGTGTACTATTGCTTTCTTTCTTCAGCATCCAAAACATTGAAGTAGGGTGGACCTGTGCCATAGATTAGCTACCCATCCTTTCAGCAATCCATAGCTTACACGAGAAGACAACACGTCCAGAAGAGTGTTAGTAACCTCCAAGGACATATTTATCCATCCACTTCAAGTGACCCAGGAATAACCGCCTATCCAAGGCCGTACCAAGTATATATGAGACTGGAATTTGTGCAGCTGGTGTAGTAAGAGTTGTTTTAGTATGTGGATTATATGATTCTGCAGGACAAATAAAAGAGTCACTGTTAGTTGTGGTTTATTTGTTTGTTGTTGTTGGTGCCAAAGATAGCAGCCAGTCATCCAAAGAAAGTTCAGTTTGTATTACAGGTGGCATGACATAGCCAGAGTTCTCAATACCCGAAACCGGTCTTCAAATAAAAACACATCTCTACTAGTAAAGAACTTACTTGTTTCCAATCATACACTCGCCACGCTTTCTTGCAAAAGGGGTAACCTACAAATAGACACTTCCGGCTTCGTGCACCAAATTTGTCTCTGTCTTGAGGTCATTGATGTGCGTAGCAGAGGAATCCAAACACATGAAGTTGATAATAGATAGGAGGATTGCCTAAAGTACTTCGTATGGAGTTTTTCCATCCAGAACCTGCGTTGGTGTTCGATTTATAATGTATGCTGCTGCCAATATGCTATCTCCCTAGAACTCAATGGGTAAAAGGGACTAAAATCAGCAAGCTCGGACCATGTTAAGTATATGACGATGTTTCCATTCCAATCTACCCTTCTGTTGAGGTGTATAGGTGCAAGAAGTCTAGTGAACAGTTCCAATTTCGGGAAAATATGATGCAAGAGTCATGAACTTGCTACCGTTGTTTATTCAGATTGTTTTGACTTTCTTCCCAAATTGCCTTTCACGCATCACACATAAATTTCCTTGGAGAGTTGCAACTTCTGATTTTCAATCATTAATTATATCAATACCTCTCATTAGTAATCATCAACAATCGTGAGAAAGTAAACAACACCACATGATGCTGGTGTATATTGTCCCCAAACATCACAATGGTTAAGGAAAATGATATATCAGCTTTAATAAGAATATCAGGAAACACCTTGCACATTTGTTTCTCTTTAAAACAAATGTCCCAATAATCGTTGTGACGATAGATTGTTTTGTAGATGATAAATGAGGTTCCTAATATTACTTATTGTGTTTGATTTTTTACTAAGATAAATTAATTTTTGAAGGAATATCCTTGATTTCATATTTTTCAACATGGTAATTTATATTGAACTTTTAAATACTTCCATTTACACTGCTTAGTTTTTCAGTAGTTTTTTCATAATATTTTGTTGGTACAATTCCTTCTCTAATACAGTTATAATCAGCCATGTATCCATTAATGCTATTATATCTACTTTAAAATCATGTCTTACGTGCAAGGTAATACTTGTATACCATTTTTGGTAGTTAATTTAATTAATTATTTGAATATAATCTTCATTATTTTCAATTTCTTTACCATTATCAGTTTCTAGATTAGTATTACTTGTAGATGCTTGAGTATTATTTTTAGATTCGATTAATGATAATCTAGGGTTTGTTTGAAGTTGTTTTAATTCTTGTTGATTTACTATTAGTTGTAGTTCTTTGATTTGTGTTTTTATTTTCTTTACCTTTTTTTTTGTAATCCTCCCGTAGTTACTTGTTTAAATAGACTTTGTGTCGGATATTTTTTAAATATTTAATTTAAATTACAAGGTTGCGGAGTAGATAATTGATTTTCTTGGCATAACATATCTTTTAATTTGGTTAAATATTCTTTTTAATTTTTGAATCATTAATTTAATCAATTATATCTAGTAGAAATTGTTTATCAATATCTTTAGTTATAAAATTGATCGTTTTATATTAAATAGTTGCATAGATTATCAAATAGTTCTTGTGATTCTATTTATCACTTGTATTTACTGTTTCATCTATACAGTTTTCACTACTCGTTTCTTCCCATGACTCAGATTCTGATATTAATAACTTTGTTAGATTTTCTTGGATATCTGGTTGATATTGGAATATTTAGTTTATTTTCTTTTTGATTTTACATTCTGCTGACTTATAATCCTGGTCTTTTACAATTCCAACATACTATTTTTTGTTTGTTGGTTTGTGTCTTTTATCAATTTTTTGAATAATACTGATTAGTTGATTTTTTGTTAAAATTTTTATTTTTATGATAGTACTTCGTATGATTAGTTTTTTTTATGTATATATTTTAACCTTTTAATTCTTGATGGAGTTAAAAGGGTCGGAATAGTTAATTCTTGAGTTCTAGAATATTTACATTCCCGGTCTTCCTATTCCCTATAATCCATTAAACTTGAAACCCTAGGTCTAGCACATTTACATTTGCATCTAGTTACTTTAGTAGCATATTTCCATATCTACGTTATTAGCATATTTCCATATACATCTAAACCTTATAGTAAGAAATATATCCTTAAATATATAAATACTACATATATATATATATATATATATATATATATATACCTAGCTTATTCCTTAGAAATAAGAAATCTATTGTGTGCCATTGTTCTCTGTGGATTCGATCTCTAAGTACTACACCTAATCTCTCTTTGCAAAAGTATTGTTTTATGTGATAGGATTAAGAGTTAATTCGTCAATTAATTGTTTATGATATTTTTACCCTGCTAGAACAATAAACACACTGTGACAGAGAGTGAACATGAGTACGGCCTATCATCCAAAAATGGATGGGCAATCGAACCGGACCATCGAGACATTAGAAGATATGTTGCGAGCATGTGTCTTGGACTGGGGTGATTCCTGGGAAAGGCACTTACTCTTGGCGAAGTGTGCTTACAAAAATAGTTTCAACACAAGTATAAACATGTCGCCATATGAAGCTTTATATGGGCGGCAATGCATGACACCTTTATGCTGGACCCAAGTGGGGAAACGTAGCATGTTGATTCCTGAGATTGTGGAGGAAACGATTGAGAAGATCAAGTTTCTTCGGGATAAGATGAAGGAGGAGCAGAATCGCCAAAAGAGTTATGCGGACAGACGCATGAAGCACTTTGAATTTGATGTCAATGATATGGTGTACCTCGAGATGATTACATTCAAGGGTCGGGTAAGGATTTATGGGAGAATGAAATTAGATCATGGTTACTTGGGTCTGTTCAGGATCATTGAAAGAGTTGGAGCAGTGGCGTACAAGTTGGACTTACCATCTAAGATGGTTGCTTTCCATAATGTGTTCCATGTTTCACAACTCAGGAAATGTCTAACAGATCAGGACATTGTCATGCCAGAGATTCCTTCTGATCTAGGTACGAAACTAACCTTGGAAACTAGGCCGGTTCGGATTATATCAGGATGAAAAAAACAACCATGAAAAGGACCATTCCGATGGTCAAGGTCATTTGGGATTGTAATGGGCGAGAGGAAACGACTTGGGAAACATAGGCTAAGATGAAGACTTATTTTCCCGATTGGTTTGAGGAATTCGCCATGGAAGAGGATTTTGGTTCAGATTCAAGGACGAATCCATCACAAGTGGAGGACACTTGTAATGTCCCCGATCCGAGAGAAGATCGTCGGGCTGACCATGGTTCGAGGAAGAGGGAAAGAAGGTCATACTGACCATAAGGTAAGCGTTCCATGGCCTAAAGAGAAGGTTAATGGTATCAGGATGCTGAGACTTAACTAAGTGAAGAATGAAAAGAGTTTAAAGGAGCTGGATGAGATATATGGTAGTTGGGTGTTGAGTAAAGGTAGCTTGAGCAGTTGGACGAAGCTAGGTCGGAGCTGAAGTAAAGTGGTTAAGCTCAACCAGATGGATGGACTTGCTAACTCAGATGGGTCAGCTAGGAGTCAGTTTAAATCAGCTAGGCCGAGTGTTCGGGTCTTTGGCAGTTGGACCAGTCCGGGCCGTGGTCATGTCAGGTGGTTGGTCATGTTGCCAGACCATTAAGGAAATGGGCCATGAGGTCCATGGGCAGGTATTGAGTCTACACCCGTGGGTGATCTCCTACCAGGCGGTTATTGGCCAAAGGAATGGAAGGTAGGCGGTTATGGGTGAAGGGATGCAATGAGAGCAAGTCATCCCCATTCGCTCAGCAAGTCGCACCCTTTTGGCCAAGGTAGTTGGTCAAACCTTCCTCAATAAATATGAGGGCCCGGGGTCGAATTTTGGCATCAGTTATTTATAGAAAACAGAGAGAAATGTCAAGAGAGAGTGAGAGAGAGAGAGAGAGAGATCGGCCCATAACAAGGCCGATATTGTTAGTTTGGTAGATCCGCAAGGAGGGTTACTTGTGACAAGGAAAGGCCGACAAGTGTGGGAACCAAAATTTACACTGTCGATTTTCGTAATTAGAGGAAAGTCAAGAAACCCTAACTTTTCTTGAGGTCCCGAATTTTTGTTGAGTCAACGATAAGTAATCGGATTATAAGTAACAAGACATGAGATAATCGAATACAAATTTTCGAGTAAAAAGAAAGATCTTATTGAATCGTTTTTGCGTAAGAACGTCGCGATGATACAACAAGATTCAAGAGCTTCGGCTGCAAAAGCTGTTCGTTAGTTCTATGGGGGTCGAAGAGCTATTTCCCCACGAGAACTATCATATAGCATCAGATCCCCACCAAACTATGACCTAGTGTCAAATCTCTACGGTTTGAAAGTTATAAACTTATTTCTCCACAAATTAACAGTTTTGAATGTATTTCTCTCGGAACCGATACTTCGAAAGTTAATTACACATAGACCATGGTTTTAATTGGTTTATTATTAACTAAATAGTTTAAACCGGCTAAACCAAACCAAAATTCATTTTAAACAATTTTTATTAAAGAATATTGTTTCTCTTCTTGTTGAAATATTAAAACATAGATTTTTTTTAATTCAAAAAAGCTTTCCTAATTTCTTTTTATATTTTTTTGCGTTTTTTTTTTAAATTTAAAATAAAGATTACATCAATATTTTATGTTTACAAAATTTAATAAAATTACAATAAACAAATAAGCTATTAAATTATTATATATTTTTGAGTTTTGAAAGCAAAAATTAAATTTTGATAAAAGCATATGTTAAAATCTATGTTTTGTTGAATTTTGACATATAACTTTATCAAAAAAAATTTTTTTTCTTTCAAATTTCATAAAAAAAATACAAATTTAACAAGCTTATTTGTTCATTGTGATTTTATTAAACTTTATACAAATGAAATCTCGATATAATTTTTTTTCTTTTAAATTTCAGAAAACACAAAAATATAAACCTAAAACTTCCTTGAAGTTAAAAAAACTATATTTTGAAATTTCAATAAAAATAAAAACAATATTCTTTAATAAAAATTGTTTAAACTGAATTTTGGTTTGGTTTAGCCGGTTTAAACTATTTGGTTAATAATAAACCAATTAAAATCATGGTCTATGGGTATTTAAGTTTCAAAGTATCTATTCTGGGAGAAATACATTCAAAATTACTAATTCGTGAGAAATAGGTTTATAACTTTCAAATCATGGAGATTTGACACTAGGTCATAGTTTGGTGAGGATCTGATGCTATATGATAGTTCTAGTGGGGAAATAACTCGTCGCAACTCGATAACAAAAACAAAATATCGATAATATTTCTAAGTGGTAACTTCTCTAAGAATTTTCTCGTGTTCCTTTGTACCCGCCTTGGCTTCTATTATATATCCCTCCAAGATCGGTTGTCTTTTCCTTTTCTGCCCCAACCCGAGTCTATCTTTCAGCGGAAAACTTCCTTATCTTCTCGATCTTCAATAATTATCTGGAAACATAACATTTATCTTCTTTTCCATTTATCTTCAGCGGAGAGTAGGTAAACTGTCATTGTAAGCGTACTCATTCCTGTCTGAAATCATTAATGAGTCCTTTCTTGCGTTTTAGACCTTTTCGGGCTGTTTTTTGCGACACAAGCGTTTTTACGATTTCTTTCGGAGAAATCGCGTTTCATACGATGATAGTTTAAGTACTGTTGGTTTCGAGAAATAGTAAAACTGTTTGCATAGTTGAGATGACAATGTTGTTAATTAACCATTATTATTTTATACGATTGATTCGAAGATAAGTCCTTGCTATTTTTATCGCAATACTTCAATGGAAACTCTAATCAAGAAGAAATTAGAATCAGTACGGTAAAAGTCCTGAAGGAGAGAGTGATGAATCGGAGATGGTCTCGTTGACCCTAGGCGATGAGACATGGTGTTATACCCCTAGTCTAGGGTATCAAGTACAGACTCAGATCAAGCCCTACTTGGACAGAGAGCTATAAGAAAACATGAATAGAGGTTCATTCGAAGCATATTGAAGAATGGTCAAGTAGAAAAAAGAGTTGGTCGAGGAGACAGAACCGAAGCTTCGAAACGGCCAAGGTCGAGCATGGTGAAATTTCAAAGTATGCAAAACAAGTAATCATTGATCTCAATCATCATTGTGGTTTAAAATAAGAATTTTAGTCGATTCATAATTAAGTTGGAACGAGCCAAAGTGAAGATGGCCCAGAGGAAGGCAGTTTTGGCCGATATGGTCGAAATGACCTAGCTAACGATAATGGAAGCCAAAATGAGTTGTGCAAACATGGGAAAGGCATCCAAAGCAGTGTTTTCTACATTTCCTCAAATTTTGGAGATGGTCAACTCAGAAGTCAAAGTGAACCAAAATCAAAGGAGAGAGAACAAACCCCATTGGTCCATACATCCCATCCGGTCAACCAATAGGAGCATGCCACGTGGAGGGGACAAAATTCCTTTAATCCTGGAAATGGTGTGGAATAAATTAAGGTATTTTATGGTGAAGAAATCAGGGGCAAGAGACATCTAGAGAGCACGAAGACATGAAGATACCATTTGTTCCCAAAATGGGCTACATTTGGTAATGGAAGCTATGGGATGGACTAGAGCTTTCTACATGAAACCCATGGCATATAAGCTTCATTTAGGACCCAAGGGAAGTATTGGATTGGGATGGAGCACAAGGAAAACATACTTGAAGATTGAAGACGCAAAGGAGGAAAATGGGCCATTTTGGTTGTTTGGTTAAGAAGGAAGAAAGCTTATGGAAGCATGTCAGGCACGAAAACGACCATGCAGTGGCTCTTTGAATACACCTTTTGGTCTACATGAGCAGGGGAGACAAGCCTGACGAATAGGATTCATATGTGTTGAGCTTAATGGCCACTTTGAAGGAAAAACGTGATGAGGTGGAAACCACACTTGGAGATTAAGTTTCGTGCTGAATTTTGGTACACTTAACTTGCATGAAAATGTGGTTTATATTCTAGAAAATGGAAAAAAAGGAGTTGATTCAGTGTACTTACTTGCCTGCATGCATTTGGAGAGGTTTTTGGTGACAAGTGTAAGTACACATGTAAAGTGTTCCCACCCTACTCTTTGGCTATAAATAGGACCCTTAGGATTCATTTTATAATTCCAGAACCCTTTTTTGTTTTCTCTCTCAGTTGATCTTGTGGTTTGTTCTTGAGAAAGAAAATGACCAAAACCGACAAAATTTTCTAAGTAATTGAGGTGAGTGTAGGAGGCCTTTCCGTTTGTTGATCCTTATTATAGGATCTGTTGTGCTGTTCTAGGAGAGGTGGTAAGGTTTTAGATTTGAATTTTTAGGTTCCATTTTCCCACTTAGCCTTTAGCTTCTTTTGATCAGTTTTAGTGTAACCCTTAGGTGTTTTGCTTTTGGAGCTGTTGTGTGGCTTGTGAAGAACTAGGCGGGTTTCCATGAGTTTGTTCGTGTCTTGTGTGTGCTAACCGTGTGTGTGTGCAGGTTGGAGAGCTTTAGCCATGATGGTTCATGAGCTTGAACCACCTTTTCGGTTTTTGTGTGTGTGTGTGTATGGGAGTTGGTAGTCCCCATACTTGAGTGACTACATATATTGCATGTTATATTTGTGATTATTCATTACTTGTCTTGTTGTTGTAGACATGATTCCAGGGGTGATGCCGTGTTTATTGTATTGTTAGTTTGTTAGATTTCATGCATGCATTGTTAGTTTTGTAATTGCATTGTTTAGTAGTTGCATTGCATGTAGTGTAGTTGGGGTTGCATATAGATTTGAGTGAGACTCTCTCTCTTATGCTGGGTAGTTTTTTAGGGTGTCTTGTTTTTGAGTCGTCTCGTGCTAAGTCTATACCAAGCATTGAATGGAGGTTAGAGGTGGAGCTCCCTCATGCTGGTTGTATTTTGTGCTACGGGTCTAGAGTAATGCGAGCATGTGTGTGTGTATGTTGTGCATCTAGTCTAGGTGCGCATTGCATGGAGGTTAGAAGCGGAGCTCCCTCATGCTGGTTTGTCTTGTGTTATGCCTAGACTAGAATGCATGGCCATCTCGGGGTTAGATTGGGAGAAGCCCAATTCTCCGAAGATGTGGACCCTAGGGTTAGATTGGGAGAAGCCCAATTCTCTAGTGGTGGAGTTACCTACTCTCCACGGCTCGTCACGTGAAGTGGGTCGCACCCATGGACGGGCTTTGCATGACGATGCGGCCCGGGTTAGATTGGGAGAAGCCCAATTCCCGGAGTGATGTTTTTTGACCATGTGACTCTGGTGTTTGTGGTCAGGAGTGTTCAGGGTGGAGGGTTAGGGATCCGTGGTGTGAAGGGATCCCGGGGTGTGTGGCATGTGTCCCCATCCTTTGTGTGTTTTGTTTTTGTGTCTTTGAGTCTAGGATTGAGTCTAGATTGTCTTTGTGTGTTGTTAAGTCTCGGCGGCGAGACTGGGGTAGTAGAGTCATTGCATTTCATTTCATGTTTAGTTTATTGCGTTGCATTTCATGTCTAGGTTGCTGCATGTTTATTCTTCCGCATTGTTTGTTTGCATGCATATTTATTTGTGATTGCTTGTTTTCCGTTTGAGCATGGGCTGAAGGGGGGATTTTTGTTTAGTTTAGGGAACTCACTGAGTAATTTTAAATTACTCATCCCTTCTTCTACTATGCAGGTAACCTTGAGGGTCGGGGGTTTGCGGGGTGCAGAGGACGAGGCCATCGTAGTTTTCCGGTGTTGTATGCAAGGAGAAAGATGCTTATTTTTCACACGTTTTGTTTTTCGTGGGTACCCGTTTGACTTGATATTTTCTTTTGTTGTATTGACTTAGTCGAGTTCCCGACTTTGTAAAATAAATAAAAGTATATTTGTTTAATAAAATCCCCGTCGAACGCTGATATATAGTTTTGTCCGAACTTAGCACAACTCTCGACCAAGGTACGGGTTGGAAAGACTTAGGCCGAGGTCGAGAGGGGAGGTATTGTGTTCGGACTGGCCGAGACTTCGGATTTGTTCTGAAGTTTTGACTCGACTGACTGCGGTACTCGCCAAACTGTAACGCTTCCGGGTCATTCCGGGTTAGTCCGGATTAGGACGGTCCGGGGGTGTTACACATGGCTCCTGTCTCATCGGCCACATGCCATGATATATGGCTCATGTCTCGTTACCCACGGGCGACGAGACATGGCTCTTGTCTAGCCACCCATGGGCGACGAGACTCGACGTTGGGGGCGACGAGACATAACTCTTGTCTTGTCATACATGGGCGAAGAAACTAGGTATTGGTCTCGTCGCCCATGGGCGACAACGCAATGATTTTTTCTTATCGCCATTGAGCGACGAGACTGAATGTTAGTCTCCTCGCCCGTAGGAGATGAGACAATGCTCGTGTCTCAATGCCCACGGCGACGAGGTTTTGAACTGATCTTGTTTCCCGTGTGGGATGAGTCGTTGAGATGAACAAGACCATAAGGTGCTCGGACACGATTTTTACTCATTTTCTTTTACTTGGAAGGGAGAAAACATTCCCGTAGTAATTTTAGAGCATTGATTATGTCGTAACCGGTTTTGACCCTAACAGTTAGCCCCCAGCCTGCAAGAACCGTTGTGACGTTCTGGTGAGGTGTTATGTACGTTAGGTAAGTTAGGCGGAATTGATGATCAAAATTTCCGAGGGTGGATAGTACATTCTTACCTTATAAGTATGTGGAGTGAATTTTCAAATTCCTCACTTCCTCATTTCCACAAGAATTTTTCTTTAAGTTAGAAAATCCCTTTCTCTCTATTATTTTTTCATGGATCCTAGAAATATAATATCGAAGGAGGCATTGCCATCCTCTTTCATTCCCGAGAGCCTACGAATTTTGGACGATGAGGTTGTTTTAAAATTTAAGTTCATTCCAAACTTCGTTGACCCTGAAGAGGCGCGTGCGTATTGGGAAGCTACGTGCGGTATAGTGCCGGCCCCAGCTGAGTCTTGGTGTCCAGTGAGAAACAAATTTAGAAGTCCTGCTGATGGGCCGAGCCAGTGTAGGCATTCTTACCTTGCAACCATCCGAGCCTTTTGTCGAGTTCCAGAGGAGGTGGAGTTTCAAATTTCAAGACATGGAGAAATTGTAGATGCTCCCCTCGTGGTTACTACACGTGTTATGAGGTGCACCTCCTATCTTTTTGTTTTTGGTTTCCCATTCTGGAAATTATAATTCGATTCTTAGACCGATACGAGTTGTCGATAAGCCAACTTCTCCCGTCGGTCTACATCATCTCGTTTCACTGCAGGTTCTGAGCTATGAGCGAGGGATGGACTTAAATTTCGATTACCTCAAGGCTTTTCTGTATCCCAAAAATAAAATCTTGCCACTCCGGTATTGTTTCAGGCCGAGGAACAATATGTAGGTAATCACGGCGTTCAAGTCTAATTTTCACAGATGGGACCGATGCTACTTCTTTGTGCATAGAGACAATGCCTCAGTTGTGGAATAATCCATCCCTCTTTTCAGACGTAGATGGGGTCCCAAGGGTATTGTGATCGGATACATTGGTTGTTTATCTATTTGACGATGTCTGACTACTTGTCTATTTCCTTTGTTCTAAAGT
The DNA here is from genome assembly GCA_905132885.1 of Moricandia moricandioides. Lineage (NCBI taxonomy): Eukaryota > Viridiplantae > Streptophyta > Magnoliopsida > Brassicales > Brassicaceae > Moricandia > Moricandia moricandioides. The sequence continues at coordinate 69,657 of CAJHQQ010000198.1, read as the reverse complement.
TGTCGATCCTCTTGCCCCGTTTCCCGCAGACCCCTTACTGTTAGGGATATTCTCCGTGGCAGTCCATTTTATTGGGTATAAATGCGATAAAAATGAATTTCGAGACATTTATAAGTCGTATTGCGTTATCTTATTATTGATAAAAGTTTTGAAGATATTGAGTACAATGGAGAATAATTTGAAATGTGAGAGTATATGAGTATACATATACATACCCACTCTCCCCCCCCCCCCCCCCCCCCCCCCTTTAGAGAGGGGGACAGCTGAACTCGTATTACAACGATTTGCCAATGTACCCCTTACAGCTGAACTCCCCCCTTTTTAGAGACGTTGTACGTGTCCAGTCATCCCATGGGCGACTAGACCTTGTGAAGAGTCTAGTCGCCCATGGGCGACTAGAAGTTGTATGCGTCTAGTCACCCATGGGCGACTAGAAGTTGCATGTCTAGTCACCGATGGGCGACTAGATTTGGAAGTGACGCGGTTATTTCTACGTTTGTACGGCTTGGTCCGTTAGTCGGGACTTAGTCGGGATGAGACATGCAAGGTGATGAGAAGTTTTGATGCGATGGTTTATTGTTTTCTTTCTTACTTGAAAGAGAGACAACGTCTATGCGGTAACTTTAGACATCGGTTCCTTAGTGGACGTTTTTAACTCTGATATTCCTTGTTATTTACCAATTTTTGACCATAATTTGGACCCTATTTGGAGTCTATTATGTATGATTGGACTGTGTTTTAGAGTCTTTACAGGTCCAGATACATTCTGGAGCATTATGGAGATTATAAAGCTTGCTAGAGCATTCAGAAGAGATATCCAATAGCTGTTCACATTCAGCTAAATAAGAGTCGAAGTCAAGCATGACCATCGATCCACAGAGCATATTTGTTGTAGATCGACGACCCATTCGTAGAGTATTGGCTGACTTCAAACCCAAGTCAAGATAAATTACAAGAATGCCCCTAGACGATTTTTGACCTAGCTTATATGGTTCTGTCACTATTTTGGCAGAGAGAGGACGACACATATACAAGAGAGACACATTTTATTTTACAGCTTTTAGTTTTCTGGCATTAAGATTTTTAGTAGTTTAGGGGAGATGATCTGAGCTCCTTCCAAGATTTGTATTGGAACCCCGTTTATTATTTTATGCATTATATTATTCAGTTCATCATGTGTTCTTTGATTATGCATGAGTACTTCACTTGTTAGATTTAGGGTTCCTAATGGTATTGATGACTTAGCCCAAAATAAGATTGCTAGGATGAAGTAATATCAATCTTTGGAATTGTGTTTAGTGCTTGCATTCTAGAGTAGCTAACTAGAAACCTGAACTTAGGACATTGATAACTACGAGAATAGGTTATGTGCAAAATTTGATTCCATTGAGTTAGATTGGTAGATAGATGCAAGAGCTGGTCTAATTTACATAGTGGACGAACTTCCTGACTGATTAGCGTCTATCGACACTAGGCCTTAGTCGTCGATCGACGGTACACATACGAGAGTTAGGACAAGAGGGGGCCAGACTAGTTAATATTTATTGTTCTCCCATATTAATAATTTTCTGCATCATATCTATTATAATTCACTTCCCAGAAACCCTAGATCTACCGCTTTTCCATATTAGCATTCAATTAGTATTTAGTTATTTTCCTATTCCATATAGACTTACACTTAAAATCTCTATTTATAGTTTACCTAACTAACCATTTAAATTATAATAAATCTATTGTGTGCCCCCGCTCTCTGTGGGTTTGATCCCTAGGTACTGCAATTTGACATCTCTTGGCAAGAGTACTTCGTAGGGTTAATTTGATAGATTTCATGACAAAGAATATAAATCTTATCCCGCACGCTGTAAAATTTGGCGTCATTGCCGAGGAGTAAGGATCACCATTAGATTTATTTTTCTTGGTTTAGTCTTGTTTTTTTTTTCATTACTTTAAATTTACTAATAATTTTTTTTTCTTATCTTTCAGGTGATTGTCCAGCAGTACCAGAAGCAACAAGAATCAGTAATTACTCTTCTCAGACCCAGTTATGATCGAATGCTCAATCCACAAGAAGATACCACAAGCATCGATCGACAGTACCACTCAACCACCGATCGACACTTCTTCACCAACATCGATCGACAACACCAACACGACATCGATCGACGGTAGTCCACGAGCTCAGATGGTTGTGACTATGGGAACCAAAATTCACACAGTCAATTTCCGTAAATTAAGGAAGGCCAAGAGAATCCGACTTTCTCAGAGGTCCTGGATTGTATGCGTAAACACATGAAAACGAAGAAGAAAGAGATAACATGATATCGATAGTAAGTTGCAAAGAGGCGCTTTATTGATTGATAAGAACAAAGCTACAAGATTTTCCGAAGAATAAAACGAGTAAAATCTAGCTAACAAACAGAACCTCATAACAAAGATGGAGAAGGATCAAAGTAAAATTTCGAGTATGCAGCCGCCTATATTCTCAGTTCTTCTAAGCTACCAGAGTTATTCTAGGTCTAAAATCTCCAGATCCTTTGCCTTTAGCTTCAGCTCCCCCTATATATGTCTTCTGGGTCAGTTCCCCTTTCCTTTTTTACCCCTAGGTCGAGTTTATCGCTTCGCTGAAACATTTCTTTTCATCTCGATCTTCATCATTATCTTGGAAACTTGACATTTATCTTCCGATTTTGCGAGATTTATCTTATTCTACGAGTAAAGATACGCCATTATAACATTTTCTGGGTTAAATTTCGTATGAAATTGCAATTGTGTTTTTAGCTGGGTTCTAGGCCTCTTTGGACCGTATTTCAGCCCAAACGTTTTTATGATTTCGAAAGAATGTTTAATGATACGACGTCGCTTTAGCTAGGAAGTTCACACATCTTGTATTGTTTAGACAACCGTGGTTTTGAGTTAATCATTGTCGTTTTTACAATAACCATGAACTTTATTTGAGAAAATGAGTCTTCGTGGTTTTTGTCGTAAAGTTTCAACGGTAACTCATATTGAGACAAAACAAAGAGCATTTCGATAGAGTTTCGAGAGAGAAGCCAAGACCCCAAAAGTTAGCCCCCCATCCTGCAGAGTGTATTGTCTCACTCGCCATATGGCGGCCTGGTAGCTGTATTTGACGACCCGGGCTTGTTTGGCGACTATTACTTGTTTTAATTGTAAAATCTCAACGGAAACTCTGATTTAGAGGAAACGAAAAGCATTTTGATCGCGATTCAAAGAGGAACACAAAGCAGAGACACAGCTCACCATATGGCGACCCATAATTGGACAGATGAGGTCGCCATATGGCGACCCGGTCCTTGAAAGGTCAGGTCGCCATAGCGACCCAGACTTGGAGAGACTAGGTCGCCATATGGCTACCCAGACTGTGTGGTTCTAGGTCACTATATGGCGACCCAGACTGTTTGGGTCTAGGTCACCATATGGTGATCCAGATTGTGTGGGTTTAGGTCGCCATATGGAAACCCGGACTCGGAGAGTCTAGGTCACCATATGGTGACCAGGACTAGGAGTGTCTTGGTTGCCATATGGCGACCCAGACTAGGAGAGTCTATGTCGCCATATGGCGACCCATAATTTTTGGGTCTAGGTTGCCATATGGCTACCTAGACACATAGAGTCTAGGTCTCCATATGGTTACCCGGACTTGGAGAATCTAGGTTGCCATATGGCGACCCGTATCCTTGGTGTGCAGGGCACCATATGGCGACCCGTACCCTGCAAGTGTAGGTCGCCATATGACGACCCATGCTTTGTGTGTGCGGTTCACCATATGGCGACCTGGGTTTTTACGTTCGTGATTGCCATATGACAACCTAGGTGCTTTTGTTTGTTTCTGAAATACTCTTTCGACAAGTTACTTTTTGAAGTGGCAATCTTAGTAGGAATCACGACTAAGATTATTTTTCGAAGAACTTTTTTCGAGGTTAGTTTACTGCGGGGATTATGCCTTCTTAGTTTTCTATAAGTAGTGAACTCTCATTTCTCATTCCCTTCTCACCTTCTTATTTATTTAAGATTCCTCTGCCTTCTCTCTAAAAATTCGTAAGAAAGATATCTTCTTCCCAGGGTGACAAGAAAAATTCCAACATCAAGATAAGTGATTCAACCCTTTCTGCGAGTCCTTTGAAATTGGCTTCTTCCCAAGCTTTCGGCGCGTAAAGAAGAGTTGAGGGTTGCTGAAGGTTATTTTGAGACGCTCCGTGGCAGTCTGAGATCCGAGGTCCTCCTTCCGCCGTGCTTGGGAGATGCAGGAGGGCAAGGTGCCATGGTCGTCAAAGATGCAGCCCCAAGTTTGGTTGAGGTGATAGTCGAAGGTGAGGTTGCCGGAACCGATGATGAGTGAGGTTGTAGTCTCGTATGAGACTTTTATCATTTTTATGTTTACGTTTCTTTTTGGATTGGCCAAGTGTGGTTTTGTTTTTATTTTGGGACTGGCCATGTGTGGCTTTGAATCCCGGCCGTTTTGCAGCCTTTGCATGAATGGACCAATCTTTTTATTCAAAAGGATTTGAGATTTAAGATCATGAGTTGTCATCTCATAACCTAACTTTTCTTTGTAGATTGCTCTATTCGTTGCTAGTTCGGGATGTGCGGAAAAGTTCTGTGAGCGTTTAGATGTGAACAAAGAGGCATGCTTTCAGGATCTCTCATCTTTCGATATTCATTCCTTGAGACGTTAGAGACCGGTGTGCTAGGTTTAGGGTAAGAGCTAGGATTACTCTCGGTTAAGGCTGTGCAATGACTGATCGGCTTTTGTTTAGCGTGTTGCGATTTCAACCTGATTCCGCACCGCTTTAAAGTCCACGATATGTTCTCGGCTCATACGACTTGTATGGTTGGAATCAAGCATCTCTTCGAGGACAAATTAGAAGTCTCCGGAAAGTGCTGACCAAAAATTCTGGATTTCTTTTATAGCACTATTATACTTAATTGGAAATTTTCTTGTTTCCGCAGGATTGATCCGAGGGGATTTTGAGTAATTTTTCCGAAGTAAGTTTAAGTGACCCTCATCGAGAATTAACTAAATATGTTGTGTAGAATCAAAGCTTGACTCTTTACGAAATCTTAGGTTTCAGAGAACGTTTTTGCAGTGAGGGATACGATCTCTCGTTTTGTTTAGTTTTCATCAGCCGTTTTAGGTTTCGAGTGATTCAATAGAGATCAAATTTATTTCTTCGAAAACTGTTCAAAGAAGTACAGCAGTGGAGGTTGTGCGTCAGATTTGCTTTGTTTCCTATATAATGTTCAGAAGAAGTACAAATATAGGGAATGAACGGGCATCATGGATGAGCCTGTTGGCTGAACCAAAATCTTCTCCTATATAAAACTTGCACTACCATAAATTGCGGAGAAACCCTAGATTTAGTGTTTCTTCGCAATTTCTGGGAGAGCAAGTTTTATTTTTCCGAAAGATTTTCGAAAATTTTCTTTTGGTCAAACCCTTATGCGCTAAGATTTTCCCAACTCGGTAATGAGATGAACTTTACGGGGTTTGATAGATTTGTAACCCTTTATGTTTAGTGAGAGAAATCACGAGCTTGTTTCGGTGCCCTGCATGTGGCGAAGAGTCGCGACTAGGTTTTCTATTTTCTCAAGCACTTTGGCGTTTGCATAAGCATTGGCGACGGGAGCAGTCACTGCTGGAGTTGTTTTACCAGAATTTTTGCGAGCTGCTGTATTGTCTTTCGGATTTCCAGACATTGTTTCGATCAAGCGTTTTGTGGCCATGAGTTAGAGTAATCCGACCCCGGACCCTTTGACGCATTCTTTGTTGGCTTCCATTAATGGGACAAGACCCTCATCTCTTCTTCGATAATAATGTAATCCGTGGCTTTGTGAAGCGCGTCTTGGATTGTACGCAGCTTTTCCAAAGTTATCCACTTCCTGAACTTTGACTTGAACCGAATTGTTTTTTGAAGTGCGTCTATCGCGACTTTGTCGCTTATCCCGCTGACTTTAGCCATGACGGTTTTGAACCCTTTTATGAAGTCGCAGAGAGTTTCGTCCTCTCCCTGATATAAGTTCCAGTGGTCCACGTTGGAGGTTTCTCGATCAATGAACATTGAGTATTGTTTGAGGAATTCTGAGGTGAGCTGGCGGAGGCTTCTGATGGATTTTTGTCTGAGGCAAGAGAACGATTCTAGCGCTGCTCCGCGAAGGTTCTCTACGAAGAGGCGGCATTCACCAGCGTCTCTCTCGTTTTCTCTGAATAAGGCTGTACCCATTGTATGGCATCACTTTGACCTTCCCAGGATCCGAAACCCTAGTTTCGTTGATACGAGTAGTAAAGGGTTTTTTACGATTTTTTTCGAGCAGTAAATCGATCTCCGGTGCGGTGCTAGTAGCGTGGTGGATTTGGGACTTCACCACCCTGACTTCGGCCACCGTTTTTATGAGATCATCACGGAGATCGCGGAATTCAGAACTCTTTCTAGAAGATTTTCGACTTTTTCGGCGTTTGCTGCGAGTGCTCCGAGTTTGCTCCTCTGCCAGATCTTCCTTTTTTTCCAGAAGATAGCTTCTTCTTCTTCGTTCACTGGGTTGTCGAAATGGGATTCGTCCCGGGCTGCTCGACTTATTGTGCGGCACGGATGTATGTCTGCTTCTGCATCCGTAGGTTCGGACTGACTGCTAGATTCCACGTCGACACATTCGACTTATCTTCCTCGATAGGAGGAAGGTCTCCCGGGTTTTTTCGTGTAGGCGCGGGGGTCACTTTGTCATGGTTTTGTCGAGATGGTTTGCCTTGCGCATTATCGAACCGGTCCAAAGGCGCTGCGAAGTCGAGTCTTCTTCCGCGGATTCAGCTTGTTCCTAACAGAAAGATGGCCATGTTCCTTGCTGTGAGGGTTTCAACCTGTTTAGAGAGGTAGTTCATGACCTTATGTTGTTCTTCCGACTTCTTCTCAAAAGTCGAGAGCATCTTCTTCACCTCCTCGAACGTTGCGGTGTTTGCATCGGCGTTGACCGAAGTGACGTTCGTTGCTGGAGAGTTTTCAATGTTCTCGTCGATGACGTTATCATCACGAGGCTCCTGGTTTTTGAGATCTTACATGTTTTGATTGAGAGTTGATGACAAAGAGTTAGATTGATACGTACCCCCACCCCCCCTCCTTTTAACGCCAAATTGTGGGAAATGAAATTCACACTGTCGATTCCCTTTGAACTAGGAAAGCAGGGGTAAACCCTAGTTTCCCAGAGGTCTTGGATATATGCTAAACCGCACGCCAATCAGTTAGAATACAAAGTAAATATTGAAAAACAAAGTAAGAATCAAAAGGAGAGCAAATAAATGTCTTGTTCTGAATTTGCGTATGAGCGTTTACAACAGGATATGAGCCTAGGCTATGAGAGCTGTCGGCGAGATCCCTAGTTCTAATAACCTAAGACTGCAAAACCCAAGTTGAGTCGCAGCTCGGATAACAAAAACGGAAAGTTGCCAAAATGCCCTAAATGCTAAGCTATGTTTACTCTGAGTGGAGATTTTTGTGTGTCTTCTGCATCATCACCCTTGAAGTCCTTATATACTCCTCTAGAGGCGGTTTGCTCTTTCCACTTCTGCCTTTGGTCGAATTAATGCTTCGCGGAAATATTCCTTTTTTTCTCGATCTTCATGATTAGCTTCGGAAACTTAACATTTATCCTTCGAACTTAACATTTATCCGGTAAAATAAAATATAAACCGTCAAAAATTTTGGGGTTGATTTCAGATAAAATTGCGAGTGAGCTTTTAGCCGAGCTTTAGACCTCGTCGGGCCGTTTTCTGACTTAGGCGCTTCTATGATTTTTTTGAATAACATTGCTAAGACGACGTCGTCCGAGATTTAGGATCTTTCGTATGGGGTGTGTGACTCAAGGTGTTTAGTTAACCGTTATCGTCTCATACGATCGGCCTAAACCTTTCTTGAGAAAACAAGTTCTTTCGGTAAAGTTCCAATGTCGATCCCGATCAAGACAGAACAAAGATAAGTTTGATCAAGTATCGATAGAAGGAGTTTAACGAGGACGAGGTGAAACTGGATTGATTTGATCCAACTTGCCGAACGAGCGAGTCGGATTGCTCGTGCAATCTAACTCGCCCGTTCGGCGAGTTGGTTGGTTCGTGCCGTCCAACTCGCCAGTATGGCGAGTTGGCCTTGTCCAGCTTGCCGTACGGGAGAGTTGGTCATGTCGTGCCATCCAACTCGCCTGTATGGCGAGTTGGTTGGTCTGTGCCTTCCAACTCGCCCGTATGGCGAGGTTGTTGGTCTGTGCCGTCCAACTCACCCGTATGGCGAGTTGGCCTTGTCAAACACGCCGTATGGGCGAGTTGGTCGGGTCATGCCATCCAACTCGCCCGTATGGCGAGTTTGGCAGTCCAACTCACCCGTATGGGGGAGTTGGTCGTGTCATGCCCATTCGTTAAACTGGACGTCTTGCTCGGCCATCTTCTCCATTCGAGGAGTGGATGATTCATTCTTCTAGGCGTTACGTCATATTGCTGTTCGGGGATACGTTTACCCGAGTTCTTTAGACAAACTCTTCCTTATGGCTCATTTGCGCAAACCGCTTTTTTGTGGTCAGTCAAGATTTGACCTCAATTTTTGCCGTTTCCGTTTTTCTGAGTCAGTTTCAGCAAGAACGCATTTTCCCGGTAGGTTTCCGCCGTTGATTCCGTCATAACCGATTTTGACACCAACAATAGTGAACTACTCATACATAGCAATAAAGAACAAGAATATATTTCATAGAATAAACTGAGTAAAGAAAGAAAGATAAGGAGTTCAAGATCTTCTCTGTAATGATGATCATATCTTTCTCTCCAATAGATGTAGCAATGTATTCCAACTCTTAATTCTCAAACACTTGTGTAACTCAGAAGACAACTCTTTTTTAGGTCCCATTGGCTTAGGTCAAAACTAAGATAGAAAACCCTAATAAATAGTCTAAATTTTGGTCAGGGACTTGTCTTGCAATTAATGAAACTTCTGTCTAAATTTATAATTTGTCAATCCTTCACCAATTTTTTTGTCGACTTGGCTGTCGATCGACGCACAGTGTGTGACGTCGATCGATGGTTACTCATAAATATGGATCTGACTCTGAGTTTCTGCTGAGCATCCTAAATGCTCCAAAATACCCACAAAGCTCCAATGAGTACCTTGACCTGTAAGTACTCTAAAAAGTACCAAATGCATATAAAAAACTCTAAAATACTCTGTATATCATAGGTAAAACCCATGGTATTTCACTCTCCAAAGTAAGCCGAGAATTGCGTCGACGATAATTCATGATTGAAGCCATCTCCCTTCGACCAGCTCTACCCTCATGGTGGAGAAGACGCGCTCGTTCCCTCTCGGACTCTTTCTTGCCGAGAAGGCATGCCTCAACCTCGCCCTTCAAATGAGCATTTTCCTTCTGGGCCATGTTAGCTTTGAACTGAGCCGTCTTCGCTTCAATATGGCTCGCCCTAACGGCCTCATCCATCACGTGAAGGCCCTGCACAAAACATTTCATTAGAGGAAAGGTTAAATAACAAGGCCGAAGTAAAAGCAAAAACTGACCCCCAAGCAAAGTCGCGATGCTTCCACATCTTTCGCCGATCTAACAAGTTCCTCGCTTGTCTCAGGCTGGCCTGAAGGAATATTAAGAGGGGCAAGATACTCATGAAGGTCGGATACGCCTCTGCACGATGACAGCAGAGTCTCACTAGTATTGCTTCCATCTCCAGCAGGGAGATCACGATACAACTCCTCCAGGGGTAGATTCACTCTATCGAAAGGAACATCGCCGTTCATCGGCAGCAACTTATTTGTTTTTTTTTCTCTCTCTCTCTCTATCTTGTATGGAACGTATTGGGCCATGACTGGATCTGATTCTTCCTCCACGACCGTATGATGTCGAGCTCGTGGGTGATGGAATTCGACCGTTGCGCTAACTCTTTGCAGAGATAAGTAACCTCATGAAATGCGCCGCCTCGAAGAAGGTCCCCAACGACAAGGGTGTCCAAGGGAAATGGAGGAACAGGATCGACAACTACAAAACAAAAAAGATTGTCAGGCATCAGTAAGCAATCAAAAATGATCAAAGGGTCGACCACGATACCCTTGCGGCCCCATCTTCTTCTGAAGAAAGGAATGCTTACTTCTGCAACTGAAGCATTATTTATTCGGACAAAGAAATAACACTTATTCCTACCGTGAAATTTTGACATAAACGACGTAATCACTAACATAAATTTTCTTGGCTTGAGGGAATATCGGGTCGACCGACCCACCCTTGCGAATAGCTCAGGACCAAAAGTCCAACAAGGTGCTGCAGGCCGCCAGGAGAAATTTGGCTTATTGACAAGCCGTAACAATCCAGGAACCGAAGTATGACTTGCGGGAGGGGAAACCATAGGCGGCATTGCAGAAGGTACGCCTCGTAACATGTAAAAAAGCCACGAGGCAGGAAGCTGGCACTCTCCCCATATTTTGGCATCCGAAACTCCACCTCCTTGGGGACTCGACAAAAGTCCCGGATGGTGGCAAGGAAAGAACTCCTACATTCTTTCGGCCCTCCGGTAGGCTCTCTAAATATCAGTCTTGTGGAACTCCACAAGTAAGCTCGTGGAGGTGGGAGACCGCAAGTTGCTTCCCAATACTCCTTCACCTCCTCAGGGTCGACAAAATGTCGCAAAAATTTGACATTTGGAGAAACCTCGTTACCCTAAACCCACAAGCTCTGGGAACAGAAATGGAAGGCATGCGCTCTCAGAAGCTTCATTGTTGAGAGCCATGACCCAAATAAAAAAAAATGATGAAGAGAAAAAAAGTATTTTCTACCTTGGGAAAATTTCTTGTGTGAGTAAGCAAGTAAAGAATTTGAAAGCTTACTCCACATACTTATAGAAAAAAGGGATTTACTATTCATCCCCATACTTTTAGCCATCGAGTCAGCCTAACTTACCTAACACACCTAACATATCGCAAGAACGCTTCAGAAATTCTTGCAGGCTGGTGGGTTAATTGTTGGGATCGAAAATTGTCACGACGAAATTGATACATGGAACTTACCGCGGAAAAATGTTATCTCTCTCTCGGTGAAAGGATAGCAAGAAATCTTCGTATTTGAACTTCTAATCGCCTAACCCATCTCGTCCCAACTAACGAATCAAGACGGGCACTCGATGGAACAACCAGATCACTTCCAAGTATAGTCTATTGTCTAGCCGCCCACACGAGACTAGATAAAAACAACTTCTAGTCACCTGTGAACGAATACACTCACCACCAAGTGTAGTTGCCCGCAAACGTCTAGCCGCCCATGGTCGACCAGACCATATTGTTTTCATCACTCTAGCCTTTGAGTCTTGACTAGGTTTTTCCTTGTTTTGTCTCGATTAGAGTTCCCGTTGTAGTTTTACGATATAAATTGTAAAAGATTCATTTTCTTGTAAAAATATGAGTCGATCGTATAAAACAATAACAGTTAACTTAAACAAAAATTTTATCTGAACTATATGATTTTCTTATTAATTTGTGGAGCCAACATCGTGTAATCATACTAAGGACGTTTTCTCCGAAAGAAATCATAAAAGTCGCTAAACTCACAAAACGACCCAAAAGGGTCTAAAACCTGATGATAGTCCACCTACAATCTTAGACGAGAATGAGCCCAATTGTATTGACTTTTTACCGGATACACGCATAAGATAAATGGAAAAAGATGATTGCCAAATTTTCAAGATAATTATGGAAAACGAGAAGATAATGAAGATTTCCGCGAAAGGATAAACTCAAATCGGAGGTAGAAAAGAAAGAGGACCGACTTTGAAGTCATATATAAGAGAAGAAAGGAGAGGGACGAAAAAGGGACACAAAAAATTCTCTGCAATTTAGCACTTATAAAGATTTTAGCAATTTTTTTTGTCATCGAGTTGCGACTAAAATTAGGCTTAGTGTTTAGGTGTGAGAACTAGGGATACGCTGACAGCTCTTGTGGCCAAAGATCTTAAAATATGTTGTATCACCACAGCGTTGTTACGTGTAGATGATTCAATAAGATATTTCTTTTCACTCGCAATTCATATTCAATTACCTTACGTTTTGTTATTCATAGTTTGATCACTTGTCGTATGCTCAGCAGAAATCAAGGACCTCAAGGAAAGTTAAGGTTTCTTAGCTTTCTTCCGATTACGAAAATCCATGGTGTGAATTTTGGTTCTAACAGAAGACTTCTTTAGAAGCCTTCTGAAAGTCTTCTGAGAAGTCTTCCAAAGTCTAAGTAAGATCTAAAAAAAATCTGCTTATTGAAAAATATTCAAATGACTTCAAAACAGAGAAAAACTTCAAATATAATTTTTATGCTTAAATATAAAAAAAACAGTTATATTAGGTTGAATCTATAACTTTTGAAAAATCTAATATATAAAACACATAAAAGTACATAGGTCTACGTTTGAAGGAGTGAAAGATGAGAATCATGTAATGAAAAACCTGCAAAAACAAGATAAATTAATGGGCAAGAAATAAGAAAAAATGAGAAATAGATTTAAAGTTTGGTGTTTCAAGTTAAAAGAGATTAGAGAGTGGTTGGAGATTTTTAGAGTGAGAAACATTACATTGTTGTTGAAGCTATTTGATAGGAAGAGAGAAAATGTGTCACTTTTTTATATAAGGAGAAACATTACATTGTTGTTAAATATTTTCGATTCAGAAGACTTCCTAAGAAGTCTTACAATTCGTCCAAGAAGTCTTCTAACATATTGCACTAGAAGACTTCCTAGAAGACTTCTTGGGAAGTCTCCTATGATGTCTACCAAACTCTAAAATCAAATAACTAACTAAATAGCAAAAAGAAAACATTTCATTAAGCTTAAAATAAACTTACAAAATGTTTAATATACACAAAATAAACACATATAGGTCAAATTTAAACTTAAAAAGAAAAAATAAGATTCCAAAATCTAACCTTAAACATACAAATAGTACTATAACATATGTTACTAACCCCTGAACCAAAGACTATCATGACTCAATTTATATTTACTCATCTATGTTAAAAACAATTTAATATTAGTAATATAATAATTAAAACCCATAAGTATTTTACTTTTTTCCACATTGGAAATTTAGAAAACGTACCTCACTTCTTTTTCATGTACACAATTTAGTATGTTCCTTAATAGTACAAATGTTCCATAAAGTTGGGCCATAGGTTGGGGTTTCCCACCTCCAACCTTTGGTGATGTGGTGTCTGAGATCACTTGGTTTCACACTCGCCTACAGCCATATGAAACCCCAGCTGAGGTTAAACCTTTCATTGCCTCTTATGCGAAATCTGGTCAGTACAGCTCCAAGCTTTGTAAAGAGGGTTGGTTGTGATGACTGGAACATCGTTAACAACGTTGGTGTCAGTAGCTGCAGGTGCGACAATCTGTCCTGTGATAAAACCTATCAGCTTTTGACTGCTCAATATGTCTTCAAACTAGGTTTTCCAGAGAAGATAGTTACTCTCATTGGTTTTGAGAGTAAAAGAGCTTGCAACATGAAGACTAGATGGAAACGGATAAGGATCTTGCGCTCCTGCCATTACATCAACCAGTTAGGGGTTTCAGAGCTATGATAGCATGTGAAATGTAGGAAGATACTGAAATTTTACTCTTGTATTATGTTCCCTCAATTTACAATTGGTCCAGCCCTTACGATTTGTAGATTCGAAACTTAGTAAATCCTAGGAGACTAACCTGCAACCAAGTGAAAAGTGTTTCATTTACATACCTTAAATGTTGACTGCTGGCGGGTTGAACTTGTTGTGGAGAACCTGATATATGGTGTTTTTGACATCATTGGAAATATGTTTTAAAGGGGTTTTCATTCCATATCGAGTCTGTCTACTCCTTTTGAGTCATTTCAGGTCTGGAGTAGGTTGCAGAGTCGAAGAACGGTGCAATGAAACAAGATGCGATAATTGGAGTATTTCCGGTGGAGCAGCCAGGCAGAGCAGTTTGATGGTTGATCCCCCAAGGAGAAGTCTGGTGATTGTTCTCGATATTTAAAGAAACATTCAATAAATTTCGAGATTTGCCCTAACCACCCTATCTTCTCCTCTAACCGCCCCCTTATAAAAAAAAGACACATATCTTTACTTGGTAGGATGCGATTTTTTTGAAAAGAAACCTTAGACTTGATTTTTGGCGAACTGCAACTTGTAAAGGAGACGACTCCATCTCTTGCCTATAGAAGATTATCTTGAACCCTCTTTGTTTCTCTTCTATTTAGATGCACTTAAATTCAGTAATCATGTCTTTGGTCATGTGGTATGTCTGAGTAGTCGGCTAATTGGTCTAGGGAGTTAGAGTGCTAGATCGCAAGCTAAACACAAATAGGTCAATGCTTAAATGGTCTTCATTCATACTGTATTTAATGCTTGTGCTAATATGATCACCTAGCATTCGATCTTAAGTTAACTTATGCATCAAAAGTGACATAATTTGTAAGATCTAGTATGAATTAGCATCACATACCTAACCACAAGAAAGTAGATGTTAGGGTGTTTATGTGAACAAATTGAACTTGTACACTAAGGTTCACCATCAGATCTCAGATTAAGCGACATCTTAGGTGCTGAGTCTGATCGGTGAAAGGAACAACTACACGACATTGTGTTGTTCTAACCATGAGTTCCGAGTTCTAGGCTTGTCCTTATTAAACCTGAATAGTTGTTTTTTTTTGCGATTGAAGTCACTCAAACTAAGTACCCTAGGTCGACTTCTTTTTAACCTGAAATCCCAACCGATTCGTGCTACTTATTTCTTACGTTACCTTGACATCAAAATCCGATCATTGTTTTAGCTAAATATTGATCCAACAAGGATAAAGTTTAAACTGGTTATCTAGAATTGTATCTTAAAATATTACAACACTGTTAACTTGACAGTAGGATAAGGTTCATTTTTAATGTATCAAGTTTTTGCACCGTTGCGACGTGGACCAGCTTTCTACCTTTATTTTCGGTTTTATATTTAGTCTAAGACCTTTAACTTGCTCTTTCCTCTTTGTTGCAGCTAATGTTCCAGGTGCATGACCAGTAGACATACTCGTAGTAACGCACAAGGACACTTAGTCACACTTAGCAACCAAGAGCTCGCAAGGATAGAAAGACATAACCGTCAACATCCAAGGCCAAAAACACCATCATGGAAATCAGGATAACCTCGCCACTGAAATGGCACTCATGTAACAGGAACTGAAGTAAATGCAGCAGGCCATGCAAGCTCATTAGCAGCAGCAGCAGCAGGCGCATGGTGCTCCAATTGGACAGAGAAACCTTCCGCGTAACTTCCCTACTACGCACTCTGCCATTAACCCTCCACCCTGCACAAGACAGTACTTGGAGATCAAGCATTCTTTGATCAACTTAGTGCAAATGAAGATGTTAGAAGGTCTAGCAGCAGAAATTCTGATGGATAATATTGAGAACTTTGAGAAAGTCTGTGGTTTCACCCGTGCGAATGGAGTACCACAAGACTACAAAAAGTGCATGTTTTTCCTGTTTTCTCTTGATGGGAAATCTGCACGATGGCTTGACTCTCTCCCTACTGGATCTCTTAATTCATGGGAGCAGGTTCGTTCAGCATTCCTGAGCCACTTCTACCCGAAGTCTAAAACTGTAGCCTTGAGGAAAAATATCTCCTCCTTCAAACAAATAACTGACGAGCCTTTTTGTGACGCATCAGAGCATTTCAATGAATACTGCAGGGAATGACCTCATCATGGGTTTGAGGCTAATTACCTCCTGGGAGTGTTTTACGATGGATTTGGATGGGAGATTTGAAATTCTCTTAGCTCTGCGAACAAGGGATATTTCATGACCCAATCAATAGAAGGAGCATTTGAGCTGATTAAGAACATGGCAGCTAGCTCTTCCAACAAGAATCAGGAAACGTTCGCTACCAAAAAGTCAACAGTATTGAAACTCAAAATATTGCCGATTTGACCGCCAAGGTTGATCAGCTGATTAAGAGCAACCAGAGCTAGGTTTTCATCATGTAAGAAGCCACACTTGAGCAGAGCATTACTGACGCTGCATATGAAGCAGACAAACCAGTCGATGATCAGAATGAAGTTAACTATGTCAATGGACAAGGATGGCAGTTCAAGAATTACCATCTGAACCCTAAAGTGAGGAACAACCCACAACTGTTTTCCTACAATAATGCATACAAACCAGCAGAAAAGGCGCATAATAGTCAGGGGTAAAATACAGGTTATCATAAGGGTTATTCCCATAACTACCAAGGAAGGATCTATGTTCTCAGTCAGGCGCAGAACAATTAGTTCCAGAATCAGAAACAACAGAACAACCAGCAAGCTTCTCTGGTCACTGCGACTGCTCTGTAAGATGAGCTAAAGAGCCTAGCTATGACGATGCAACATCTATTGCAAGGTCAGCAGATTCAGGACTAGGCATTGAATCAGGTCACCAAGACATCAATTCCAGGATGAAAAACATGTTCAATGACCTTAGCACAAAGTATGATAATGTTGCGAGCCACATAAGGCAAATGGACATTCTAATTGCTCAGACGGCTGAGATATTCAAGAGGCAGCAAGGTACACTTCCTGGGAAAACAGATCAAAACCCCAAGGAGTGTAATGCGGTTGAGCTGAGGAGTGGAAGGCAACTGACTGATCCAGTCCCAAAGAAACACACTGTGACAGAAAAAGGAAAGTATAAAGAAGGTGAGCAGCCTCGATCTGAGGAAACCCCAATCTCTGAAGACGAAACGGATCAACCTGCTAAGGTTGAACCGGAATTTCCTACAACCTAACCTTCTCATGTTCATGACTACACCCCCAAGGTACCATACCCTTTTCCAGCAAAATAGCCGAAGGGATTGAGAGGAGATGAAATGTAAGGAGATACTAGAGGACTTGACCATCAAGTTACCTCTAGTTGTTGCGATACAGGTGATACCTTCTATATGCAGCTTGATGAAAGGCTTGATATAAGCGAAGGTATCTGGAGACATCGATGTTATAATGATAACCAGGAAATGCAACATAGTACTCAAGAACAAGGAGATCAAGAAGTTGGGTGATCCTGGAAAATTTGTTCTCTCGGTACAGATTGGGAGAACGGATTTCGCATTCTCTGTGCGATCTTGGCTCAAGCGTTAAACCCATGCCTTACTCTGTGGCAATGTTCTTGGGTTTCACCAACTTCAAACCAACCAGGATCTCTCTGGTGTTCGCGGGTAGATCAGTCAAGATGTCGGTGGGTGTTCTGGAAGAACTCCATGCCCAGATTGGAAATACTATGGTTCTAGAGGAATTTGTGGTTCTAGAGCTTGATGAAGAACCAAAGGACCCACTCATCCTGGGAAGACCTTTCTTGTGTACGGCTAGTGTGATTATTGACGTCCGAGATGGAAGGATTGATCTTCATTTGGTAGACATTGTGATGAATTTTGAGGTGAATAAGTTTCTTAAGAAGCTGATGCTAGATGGGCAGACCTTCACAGTGGATAGAGAATACGATGCTCTAGAACCCCAAGAAGGAATTATTGAGGAAAACATTACTGATGATCCGATAAAACTCTCCTTCATCAGGGCTGAGGCCGAGCAGGACATCACGAATTTAGTGCCGATGGGTATGCGAAAATGCTCGATTCAGGAAGGAGCGTGGAAAGAATGGTGGCCTATCTGATTTTGGGTGAGAAAGGGTACCGCAAGTTGAACAACCCAGCAGGAGAAACCGCATCTATAAGGTCGCCTTAGAGGGAATTGAAGGCTCCAAAGATTGAGCTCAAATCCCTACCCACAGGGCTCAGGTATGAATTACTTGGTCCGAATTCGACATATCCTATAATTGAATTATTTACTTAATATTGCGGAAACTGCATTGCTCTTGTGTGAGCTTAGAAAATATCGTAAGGCATTAGGGTATTCTCTAGCTGACATTCCTGGCATTTCACCTGATTTGTGCATGCATAGAATACAGCTAGAAGATGAATCGATGACTTATGTAGAACATCAGAGGAAATTAAACCTGAGTCTAAAGGATGTTGTTAAGAAAGAGTTAATGAAACTTTTAGAGGCTGGTGTAATCTATGCCATATATGATAGCAAATGGGTTAGTCATGTTCATTTAGTTTCTAAGAAGGGTGGAAACACTGTAATAACAATTGAAAGGAATAAACAGATACCTACTAGGACTGTAACTGGCCATCGCATGTGCATTGATTTTCGAAAGATAAATGCTGCGACTCGCAAGGATCACTTTCCACTTTCGTTTATTGATCAAATGCTTGAGAGATTGGCTAACTACCTGTTATATCTGAGCTAGGTCAAAGTGAATAAAGACAACCGAGCTTGATTTCTGGGCTATTCCGAAGACATTATATTAAACTAAAAGATAATTTATTGATGTTTAGCTTGAGAGGTACAAAAATAGGGGTTAGCCGGAGCTGAGAACGCATGCCGAGAAAACAAAGATCGACCAGAAGTAAAAGAGGAGTCAAAACCTAGTACTAGCCGTTCAGTGTGTCTCTCCCTTTCCTCGCTCCCCCTCCCTTCCTTTAATAGTCGTTTAGAGGTGCCCTAGTTATTCCTCTCCTTATTGGGCTTTTTACTCGTTGAGATGAGCATTCAGGCCGATGAAGCTCATCACCAACCCGCGTATTCCCAGCCATCACGGTAAGTCAACTAGACATGGCCTTTGTCGGCTAAAGCATTCTACACCTAAGCTGAATGCTATATGTAGCGAGCCGAGCCGAATAGTTTATACCTAATGGGACAGGCCGGGTCTTTTGCGGGCCTTGTAACGGATATATTCCACCTTCTACAGTAAGTCCCCCCAGTATAATGATGTTCGGGACGATCGATCTCAGTGAATTTGTGGGTCATGGTTCGTGAATAATCGGTCTGGTGCGAGAAGATGGTTGTATACATTTTGATTCCTCCATTACGCGGCTTCTCGGATATCTTTATACAGTTTGGCGTTATAAATCCGGTTTGTCGAATACCGCGGGATTGGAACTGAACACCTTCTTGGAATTATGTCGGATGGTTGAGAATTCATTGCTTTCTTAACTTATGTCGCTCTGGGTAGGTTGGCCTTGGGAGGAAACGATATTAATAACAAATATGATGTGTTGACTCTTGCCGAGGGGTCGAAAGATCGCGAGAAGTTGAACGGTCGCAGAGGAGAGTGTGCATTTAATGGGACTCAGGCCCATTTATGCCGGAAATCGAAAGGTCGCGAGGGAAGGCGGTAACCGAGGGGCTTTTAGGGCCCAATTAGGCCGTCCTAGACCTAATTATTTCATCTTAGGGAGACGCGCCTCCTTCTCGCTTATAAATAGTCGGCCTTACCTCATTCTTCTCTGCTCGCAAAGGTACTCCATCTCTCTCTCTCTCTCTATTCTCTTCTCTCTATTTCTCTCTAGGTTATCACTGTAGAAATCAGGTAGAGCGATTCCTCGGGGATTATGACTTCGGGGAAAATATTTTCTCGAGAACAGAAAGGGAAGAACGTGGCTGCCTCGTCGATTACTTTTAGGGGTGCGTCGGCCGACGAGGAAACACTTTATGAATTTAATCTCATTCATCGTGATGTGATGATGGACACGGAGAACATGAGTCTGTAGCAAAGGATGTTGGTTGCCGACACGAAGAGACTTTTCAGGGGGGGGGGGAAGACAATGGTTATGAAGCATCAGACATTCCCAGTGATTCCGACAATTCAGACACTCCCAACGCTCATCCTGACTTCCTCCCATCGCGTTATTGTCCGGGTGGGGTCTTTGTCGATCTGCCAGCTGTTCCCTCCTAGATTCTCCGTCCCGCGGAAGTAGAAGGAAAATCTTAGAAGAACATAAGGGAGACGAGATCGACGCTGGGAAGCGTGAGGAAACTGTTGAGGGAATGCAACGCCTATGGCGTGACGTTCCTTTTCCCTACATATATTTAACGGCCATGGTCACTGACGGTGGGGTATCAATGCGTGTACGAATCGTACTTCCAGCGCGACACAAAAATGTGGTTCCCTATCCCTCGACTCATCATGTCCTATGTGTTTCGTCGGGACTTGGCCATCAACCAATTTCTGAACAGTTCATTTTGCATAGCGGTGGCTTTGTTGGTGATGGCGGCGGAGATCGACATATCGCTGAGCCTTCGAGCCTTTGAGGAATTCTGTTTCATCAAACCTATGCCCGGTGGCCTGTATCCTGTGAAGATGCGACCGAATTAGAACATCCTCTCCGGTCACCCAAACAAGACCCCTGACTGGCAACGCTACTACTTATCCATGAAGTCTGATGATTTTGCTTTTGAAGAACCGCCGGGCAACGAATTCAGAGTTCTTTGGAATTGTCGAATCGGTAGATATCTTCTTCCAAGCAAATGTTTATTTTCGTGATTCTAACCAATTTTGTTTTGTCGTGCAGTGTATCATCCGAATACGATTGATTTTCCTGGAGTTTTCTTCGACAACGCCCAAGCCCTAGCAGCACTAAGCCACCAGTGTTGGCCGGAGATCAGCAAGGAAATGATTCATCAAGCTCTGGACCACATCTCGAAGCGTTAGTTTTCTTCTGCCTTTAAATTCTTTTGTCATCAACTCCCTTTGCCTTAAAATTTGTCGTGTGCAGGTGACTGAATCTCCGACTTGCCTGCGCAAGTTCTTTCGGGCATAAAACGTTTGTCGTGTTTCACGACGGGAGATCAACAGTTGGTGCTAAGAGTGAGAAAGATGAAAGAATTGTTGGATCTCAGCTTTGTCGTAGAAGATCAGTTGGCCTCATCTCGAAATGGACTGGTGTCAATGCTAGACAGGATGGGTCTGTGACATGGTTGTGTTTATTGTTCTAGCAGAGTATAAATATCCTAAACAGTTAACTATCAAATTAACCCTTAATCCTAATACACAAAACAATACTCTTGCCAATAGAGATCAGGTGTAGTACTTAGGGATCGAATCCACAGATAACAATGGCACACAATAGATTTCTTATTTCTAAAGATTAAGCTAGGTGATTACATATATTGGTAACAAGAAATTAATTTAAGGAGATATTCCTTATTGGAAGGTGTAGATGCAATATGGAAGTATGCTAATAATGTAAATATGAAAATATGCTACTAAACTAACTAGATGCAAATGTGAATATTCTATATCTAGGGTTTTCAAGCTCAATGAATAATAGGGAATAAAAGCACATACATGTAAATATTCTAGAACTCAAATATTAACTATTCTAACCGTTTTAACTCCAACTCTCATACGCGAGCAAAAGGAAAGACCATCGATCGACGACTAAGGCCTGATGTCGATCGACGGTGAAATCAGAAGTAAGTGTGAATGAGATTTGATATGTTGACCAAGCTAATTAGACCAACTCTCCCGTGCACCGAACTACCTAGTTTAATGGAGTCTTTTCTGGCACAGAACCTACTCTCGTAGTTGTCCATGTCCTACTTTCGATATCCTAGTTAGCTACTCTATAATGCAAGCATTAATCACAACTTAATTATTGGATATTAACTTAACCTAGCAATACCACTTTTGGGCTAATCCTTGATTGCTATCATTCAACCCTAATTCTAGTTGGTAACTACTCAGACATAATCAAAGTAAGAATAATAATTTGAATACGATGCATAGATAAAATATTGGGGTTCCAATACAAATCTCCCTAAGGTGTTATCTTCTCACCTAAATAAATCCTAATAGAATACTAAAAACTCTAGAACCTCACACCGCACACCATGCGCCACGTACACCATTGGTGTCATACATAAAGTATAAATATAAAACCCTAAAATCTAGGTGATAACTCGTCAAGGGGTAATCTTGTAATTTTGTGTCTTGTCTCTAACTTGGTCTTGAAATCGGTTGTCTTCAAATTGGTCATCGATCGATGTCAAGTGTTCAACATCGATCGATATTGGTTATGTAACATCGGTCGACATCAAGGTAGTGTCGTCGATCGACGGTAGTCTTGTACTTCGACTCTCTCAATGATCAGCTACAGATTATTCTCCTCTAAATGCTCCAAAAGCTCCAAGTATCTCCATATATCTCCAAAACGTACCTTGACCTGTAAAGACCTTAAATAATAGCCTAGACACACATAATAAACCCTAATTAGAGCCTATTACGTGGCTGAAATTGGTAATAAATAGGCTATATCAACTCCCCTAGACGTAACCTTTTGCTTGTCCTCAAGCAAACAAGCCTGCGAAAGAGGTTTTGAAAAGCGAAGACTCCCATGGTGTCTAAGTATAACTGTCACATTAGTTTATTGCAGCCACATCCTATCAAGTCAATCACAAAGAAACTTTATATACCATATCCTAGTATAGCAACCAAATCCATTATACCATCAACTTAGCGAATACTAGTCTGACTTCCCCTTTTGCTGATTTCATTTCTTTGCAAAAATAAACGTGAGGCTTTCCCTTGGGAGTATCGATCAAAGGATACATGGACTCTTACCTCTGCAAGTATTTGAACACACAAATAGTCTTCTCTGATTCCTTTCCTCTCTCTCTCTTCTCACTTCTTCTCATTTAATACATCCCTTCTTTTGAGGGTATCACTTTATTTTTTTTAATTGACTGAGATATTTGGATAGGCTTTCATGAATCAAACCGTAATGGTTTTTGCCACCAGATCTTGTTCACTTGTTTTTGACCTTTTTCTCTTTCTAGGATCATATGAATCAAGTTTTAATGGTTGTAGCCACCAAATCATGTTTGGCTCCTTTTTTATCTGAAGGGGAGAGAGAGGGGAATCAGAAGCACATAAACTTTTACCTTCCAAACTTACAGTAGGAATCTGATCCTGTGTATACTAACATGATTTTGATCCAAAAGCAAGCAAATAATGTTAGGATTAGTGTTGGAAATCAGCTTCGGTTCCTTCAAACTTTCTAAGAAATTATGATATAGTGGCATGATGATCCACTTTGGTATCTCTAGTAATCTTTGCAAACAACTTTCTAAGAATGGTGCTAAAGTTTGGTTAGTCAATAATAAATCTTGAACATAGTCTCCTTCTTGACTCGATAAAACTCTTTGAAAAACATATATAGATAGTAAATAAAACTCAAAAACAATAAAATAGCGTTAGCGAAACCTCCCACATACTTAAATTACACTTCTCCCAATGTAATCCACCCCGGATTGGTTAGGAAAATAAAATCATAAATAAATAGCTTAAGTATAGAAATCGATACCTCTCTCTGCAAAAGAGAGTCGATCGATGGTAGGCGGGCTTGGTCCATCGATGGTCGCGATCCATTGTCAACCGATGGTGCTTCTATGGTGTTGATCGATGGAAACTCCAACAGTCTGTAAAAATAGAGTAAAACTCAAAAATAGGTAGTAGTATAAATAAAAACTTATTAAACAGTGGGTTGCCTCCCACTCAGCGCTTGGTGATAGTCTTAAGCTCAACGTATTGAACTTTCTGATTAGAATGGAGGTGGATCAACACTTGGAAAACAAGTGTTTTCATCTACCTTGCTCTTCTAAAACCATGTACCAACGAAGCTTCTCATTGCTTCATCTCCTATGGCTTTCTCATTCTTTATGATCTCCTTAGTAACCTCCATTGAATGCATTCTCTTTTGTAGATTCTCAATACTGCGCTGTAACATTCTATGTTTGGCAGCTGTAGTCTGTGATATATTCTCCAATTTCTGAGAAATATCTTTCATCAGGTTCTGCTGCGTACTTCTGTCTGTCGAAATCAGTATCAATTGATGGCATGAAGCTGTCGTCGATCGATGTCACTCTATCTGGTCCACTCGCATGATGTCTTTGAATAGTAACCAAATCTTGCTTCATCTCATCCAGGCGTGTAGTCAAACCGGTGAGGCACTTGTCTATAGGATAGTATACATCATCAAGCCTCCTGTAGAAATCATCTAATGACATCTCTTGAGCTTTGTAGATCTCATTCCAAAATATCGTCAATCTTTGCTCTTTTGTATGTCTTTTGTTTCTGCGTAGACATAGCGATCTTTGCTGCATGTTCAGGTAAACATATGTAGGAATACTCAAACATAATAGCTCTCTCTAGAACTGCCCTGATATCTTCTTCTTGCACATTAACAATTCTTCCGTCTATAGCTCGTGCATTACCATTCTCATCTCTGTAGATGCCATACTCATCTTTTTTTTTCAAAAGAAAGTTCTTCTGCCATCAGCATCATAAGCTCTCGTTCCATTCTCTACGTGACCATCTATCAGTAGGGGATTTATCCAACCGATCAGTCCTGGAGTTTCTGAACTAAAGGGGTTAGATGTACAAAATTCATGGACTCTTGGAATGTTGGTATCAATCGATGCATGCTTCTTGTCGTCGATCGATGTTTGATTTTGGATAGGCTCGTGCTTCTGCTCCTTGCTGTCAATCGATTCTGGTACCTTGACGTCGATCGATGGCTGTTGATGTTTTCCAAATTAATTTCCTGATCCATTAGCCATAACAAGGGTGTCTGCTACATCCTTTTTAGGTATATTTACAATTTTTTGATAAAGATGTCGTGCACGTCTTTCTGTATCTCTGAAAATTCTAAACTCATATGGTCTAAGATAACCATCTTTTGTATCTTGTGCTCCAAGTAATTGTTCTTGTTTTTGTTTGATGTCCTTCGATGGCCAAGCTATGCCAACAAATTGATGCTCAAGTACCCACTCTCACGTTCATTACCCAGCCAGCTTCTTATAGTGCTAGGCCGCAAGACTCGATCAGCTCTACTGTATCCTTGGCATGACAGATTGGTGTCGATCGATGGTGTATGTGAACCATCGATAAATGCTCGATAATCAGACTAGTGGGCAAAAAGGTTTCCAGCTCCATTAGCCATTGCAAGTATATCTGCCACATCTTTCGTCGGGACATGTAGAATTCTGCCATCCATAGCTCTTGCGTGACCATCTGGATCTCTCATAATACCAAACTCATCATAGATAACCATATTCCCGTTCGCGTTCTTCAGTTGAATCTTGTTCGTTTTCATTTCCAGTATTGATTGATGGTGTATGGTTACCGTCGATCGATGTTGATTTCCAAATTTGATGGGAAACATGAAAAACACCAGCCTCTTCCATAGAAATCCCTCGGTATTCAATTATTTCTTCATATTTGTAGTCTTTGTGTACTCGAGGTAGGCTGTGTTGTAATCGAAATCTCCATGGTAGGTGTTGGCTTGTTAGGATGTTTTGAGTGTCGATCGATCCTATAGGGTGGGTGTCAATCGATTGTTGAACTGTAAGGTTGTTGGGTTGAGTTAGGTATCGATAGATGCTCCTTCTTCCTAATCCTTACTGAACTCGTAATCGCGGAAGCATGTGGCCACAAGTTCTGCATCAATGCACAATTCGATCAGGGTAGCCTTATTTTTATTCTTGACAGGTACATAAAAAGTATTTTGATCAATTAGAGATAGATACAACCTGTTTAACTTCATATCGCATATGGCTCCCATAGTAGCCATGAATGCTCTCCCAAGTAGTAGAGAAGAGTTCCAACCTATCCTGATGTCCATCACATGAAAGTCTGTTGGAACTAAGATATTGTTGATCTGCACTGGAACATCTTTTACCATCCCTCCTGAGTTAATTCTTGAGAAGTCTACGAATGTGAAAGAATTGTTGCAGGGTTCCACTTTCAGGTTCAGCTCCTCTGCCATAGACTTTGGCATAATGCTCACTGAAGATCCAGTGTCACAAAGGGCGTTGGGATATTTGTTTCCTTTGATGAACCATAGAACCACAAATTTTCCAGGATCACTTTTCTTCTTCAGACATGTCCTCTGCTTCATCTTCTCTCTAAGGTGCTTGAACATTATCTCTATATCATCATCTGTCTCCTTTGTTTCCCTGAAAAACATCCACAATCTGTGAGTATAATAAGCTTCATCAAAAGAAATATCTAGAGGAATCTCTTTTTGTAAAACTATTTATCCCCTTTTCATTGGCTTCTCTGCGTTGATGTTTGGGGATCTTTTGCCTCCTCTGAGTGTCCCTCAATCTTTTCTATCAGTATCCACAACTTCAGATGTTTCTGTATTCTGTTCTGAAACTGTCACAATCGGATGTACAATCAAACTTGCATCGAGGTTCGGTAGTCGAGCTGGGTTTCTCTCTTGTCGATCGATGCCGAGGGAGTATTGTCGAACGATTCTTCTGTTACTCTGTCGATCGATGTCTCAAGAACAGTGTTGATCGATGTTAGTCAATTCACACGGCGCCACTGGTTCCGTAGGTTTCATTGTTGATCGATTTACTCTGGTTGGTGTCAATCGATGTAAATGAGAAGTGTCGAGTGATATGGAATTTTCCACACAAAAATCGTTGTCTTGGGGCTTCTCTCTCTTGAATTCCTGGTAGAAATCATCATCAATCAATGCATTGACGTGATGCTTTTGTCCAGCTTCGATTTTCTCCTTAATCAAGCTCTCATGCCTCTTAATGGTCTCACTTGGTTGCATCACTTGATTCTCCAATTTGTTCACATGAGTGCTGAAATTTTATAACTTGGTATTGAGGTTGTGGTACATACCATCTATCTTTCCATTTAAATCGACAGTCATCTTATGATTTCCCTCTAAAACTCTTCCAACTGTTGCTTCAATCTTGCTTTCCTGACCATTTGGAGGAGCATTCTGGTAGTAGGAAGATCCATAAGTCCTGTTGTTTTGAAGGGCCTCCGCTGTAAATTCTGATTAAAGTTACTCCTTTTGACCAGTACCATAGGGGTTCCTATTGAAGCTTGGATTCCCTTGTCTCTAGAAACCATTCTCATCAATTTAGTTTATATCCTCTTCTTCAATCTCATCTTCTCCATACTCAATTGCTTCTACTTCTTCAAAAGTAACCTGCTTCTTGAAAAATCTGTGAACACTATCTAGTTTTGCCTTGACCTCGTCAATCTGCTCCTTCCTCTGAGCTGGAGCTGATTTCCTTCTCTCAAAATCTGTGTTCTTGGTGCTGCTGCTAGAGGCGAGATTCTCAATCACTCTCGTAGCTTCGCCAGGGCTCCTGGTGCTGAAATTTCTCTCACTAGCTGTGTCCAAAACCATCTGATATTGTAATCCAATATGTCTGAAGAAAGTGCTAAGAATCTGCACTTCGTTGAAACGATGATGTGGACAGTCTCTCTGGTATGACTTGAATCTGATCCACGAGTTTCTAAAAGATTCTGAATGTTCTTGTGAAAATGTAGCAATCTTGCTCCTCAGATCTTATGCTCTTGGGTCATCAAAGAAGTTACGCAAGAAAGCGTTCTTGATGTTAGTTCAAGATGTCAGGGATCCTGGTGGTAGTTGCTTAAGCCAATATGAAGCTTCTCCAGCAAATGAGTACTTGAAGAGCTTACAGAAAAGATAGTCGTCAGGGACTCCATTGGCTTTAATAGCAGTTACTAGATCCTCAAATCGCTCCAGATGCTCCATAGGGTGCTCAGTCGCAACCCATGGTGAGGTGTCTACGCTACAAGTCCGAAGAAAGCGAGCTTGATCTCAAAATCGTTTCTCTGAAAAACTGGAGGACGAATGATGGATCTGTTGGCGTAGAACTGGTCTCAACGGTTGTAGTCAGCAAGAGTTCTCTGAGCAGCTTGGGCGTTAGCTTCCAGTTGAGCGAATGCAGCGTCTGCTTCTGTATCAGGGATTACAGTCCCCTGATCGTCTATCTTTTAACTTGCTGCATTACGCCGATGACCATTGAGGTCATGCAAGTCACCATTCTCACTATGAAGCACTACTATTGGCGAAAACATCTGAACTTGTTTGCTGTCGTCGATCGATGATGGTGAGATGCTGTTGATCGATGATGGTGAGATGCTGTTGATCGATGCTAAATGATCAATGTCGGTCAATGCTAGAGTTCTGATGTCGGTCGATGCTGTCCGTAATGAAGTGTCGGTCGACGCTGAGTGTATGTCGTCGATCGATGTTTGTCATCTTTCTTTGTGGATTGTACGTTCGTGTTTCTGTGGGTCTGAGAATAGTAGTTCTTGTCCTTTATTGCTCCTGGTACTTTTTGCATGCACCTGAAAAACAAGGAAAAAGAAAAATCAGTAACTTAAAAGTAAAAACAAACCTAGACTAAACCCTAGAAATTAAATCTAATGGCGATTAATGTTCCCTGGCAACAGCGCCAAATTTGACATTGGTATGTTTATTGTTCTAGCAGGGTATAAATATCCTAAACAACTAACTATATAATTAACCCTTGATCCCAACAAACAAAACAATAATCTTGCCAAGAGAGATCATGTGTAGTACTTAGGGATCAAATCCACAGAGAACAATGACACACAATATATTTCTTATATCTAAAGATTAAGCTATGTGTTTATATATATTGGTAACAAGAAATCAATTTAAGGAGATATTCTTTATTGGAAGGTGTAGATGCAATATGAAAATTCTCTATTAATGTAAATATGGAAATATGCTACTAAACTAACTAGATGCAAATCTAGGGTTTTCAAGCTCAATGAATAATAGGGAATAAGAAGCACTGATAGTTCACGATATTTACCACTATTGTGTCATGATATCAGCCCTATTTAGAGTCTATTATATGCGTTTTGAGTATGTTATTGAGTATTTTCAGGTTCAGGTACATTCTGAAGAACTTTGGTGATTATGGAGCTTCTAAAGATGCAGAACTGCGCAGATGCGTCAGATGTTTAGCTATGAATGGAGACCTTCCAACGGTGCGATTGAGCTGCTTTTTTGATAGAAGTTAGATCTTTGAGTTAGATTTCCAATTCCACCGGTTTTAGGTCCATCCAAAGATATGCCCATTTTACTAAACAGTGGTTTGTCTGCCTCGCGAGAGGAACTGCCGAGAAGATGAATGAGTGCCGATCGACGGCTCAGCCTTACCATCGATCGACGGTGACACCAAAAGACAGGCCGAACTTTTTTATGACCGACTTAAGCCCATAAGCCATCAAAAATTACCAAAATACCCATGGATGACCTAAAACCCTCTTTATATGTTTTCTAAGCCATTGTTGACGGCTACGCTTAAGCTTTATTCTATTCATTGTTATAGGGTTAGGAGAGAAGGGGGGAACTACTTCAGAGTCCTCTTGGAACTTCTTCAGAGTCCTCTTGGAACTCCTTCAGAGTCCTTTTGGAACTCCTTCAGAGTCCTCCTGGAACTTCTTTGGTTCTTTATTTGATTTTTATTCTATATCTATTATATTCATCTATGATTTCTGTGACAAAGATCATGTCTGAGTAGATCTCTTGTTAGGTTTAGGGTTTATTAAAGGTATTGATGATTAGCCAAACAATAGAATTGCTAGGGTTATTATTAGATCTATCAATAGAATTTTGTTTATTGCTTGTGTTCTTGAGTAGCTAACTAGAACCCTGATCATAGGATAGTTACGCGCAATCGAGAGCATGGTCTACTACCATAATTAGTTTTGTTGAGCTAGGTTGCTAGAAACAAACGAGAGTTGATTTAGTTAATTTAGTAAAATTATCGAATTACTTGACTCAAGAGACCATTGATCGATGCAAGATCATTGCCATTGATCGACTGTCATTTCGTGTCAACAAGCGAGAGCTGAGACGTCGGACTTAGTCAATAAATTTGACTCGCAACGCGAGCTGGTTGTCTTTTACATTAGATATTGAGTTCTATGATTGATACCCTTAGATTTTATCCTCTATAATCCAGTTTCCTGAAACCCTAAATCTAGCTATTTATTATTATTGTTTATTTACCAATCAATCAATTATCTGTTATAATTTCTTTACTGCTTATTAATCTATTTGCCTAGCTTAATCGCAACTGTATTTAGTTTATTGTGTGCCCACACGCCCTGAGAATTCGATCCACAAATACTATAATTTGACCTCTCTTGACAAGAGTAGTTTGTAGGGTTAATTGGATAGAGTTTGCATTGAAATACATAAAAACCCTCCTGCCAAATTTGGCACTGTTGCCGGAGAGCAAGGATTTGCCATTAGACTCAATTTTTGTGATTTAGTCTAGGTATTTTTCTATATTTGTTTAATTTCGTAAAAAAAATTCTTGTGTTTCAGGTACATACATATTAGTACCAGGAAACAATGAGGAGAGGATTTTTGGGTTCTTCAAAAAAGGAACCTGCTGATTCACGCACGATCCATAAGTCTACGAGGGCAGTCGACACCCTCCAAGCAGTGATCGCTAGCAAAGAGAAGCAAGCATCAATCGACCCCAATACTTCACTGTTGATCGATACTAACATCATGACATCGATCGACACCCACACTTCACCATCAATCGATACTACTTGCGAGAATATAGAGAAGGTCGAAGTACTCATACTGAGAGTTGACAATAATGGCATCTTACGGGACAAAAGAGGTCGTGCGCACAACAATGCAGGGCAATTGATTCATGCATAGGGGACTGCAATCCCTGATGCTACCGCTGTTACTGTCAATTCTGAGATTGAACAACAAAAGGCACTTAGAGAGTACAACATGCCTGAGGATTCCTACGCCAAAAGTTCTGCGATGCATCGTTCTACACCTCAAAGGAATGTCTTTGAGCTGAATCATGCATATATCTCTCTTGTGGGTAAGCATCCTTTTCATGGTCTTCCTCATGAAAGTCCCAGTAACCACCTTGAATCATTCGATTATTTAGCGTCGACCATTAAGTGCAATGGAGTCTTTGAAGATTACTACTTCGGCAAACTATTCCTATACTCTCTTGCTGAGGAAGCAGCATGTTGGTTCAACAGGTTGCCACCAGGATCTCTCACTACCTGGAATGACATCACAAACGCCTTCTCACCAACTTTCTCTATCATACTGACGAAAATATGAAGATCGAGATGGAATATAGTTTGAGATATATGGTAGAGAAAGAAGAAGAAGACAGATATGGAGAGCTGAGCATAGTAGAAAAAGCTGATATTAGTGATTCGACTTCAGAATCGATAGACACTAAGACTTCAATGTCGGTCGACGTTAAGACCTCAATATCAATCGACACTAACCCCTGTTGTCGATCGACACAATTCTTGGAGCTAGAGGAATTCGTGAAGCAACTGGATGAAGCACAACCTGAACATTTGGGCCAGGACTCGGAGCATAAGCTTAATGATGATCAGCACACTTCGAGAAGAGATCTGGAAACTCCACCTAAATTTGGCATCAACCGACACCCATTAGAGAGAATCGATCGACAGCCACCCAACGTCATCGATCGACACCCATTTGATGATATCAAACGACACCCATGGCTGGACGAACCATACCATGTGATTGAACCAAAACCAGTTGGGAAGAGTATACGCGAGTCTGAGACTTCACACCTTGCTGTCACAAAACATCTACGACCACCTATCTGCACAGATGAAGCTGCTGGTTTTCACAAAAGAGCAAAGATGGTACAT
The DNA here is from genome assembly GCA_905132885.1 of Moricandia moricandioides. NCBI lineage: Eukaryota > Viridiplantae > Streptophyta > Magnoliopsida > Brassicales > Brassicaceae > Moricandia > Moricandia moricandioides. The sequence goes on along the minus strand of CAJHQQ010000198.1, from coordinate 38,238 downwards.
GTCTCTGTAAAGTTTGCAGTTCCCAATGCTGTTTTTGAGGTTAAATCTCCTATTCCACCAGATGGAAGTGTGCATATGGATCTCTACGTTGAGGTATTTGATGATCTTCAGCATATATTTGTTTCTCAGAGAGTATTGAAGTATGAAGATGACGCTGACCAAGGACCATTGGTCGCAGCGTCGATCGACACCATCACTGGTGAATCAATCGACGCCACCATTGGAACATCGATCGACATCAACACTAGAGCATCGATCGACACTCGTAACGGATCAGAGCAGAATGAGTTTGAAGTGTTTCATAATCTTTTTGATGGAGGCACCAAAAGATTAGACAAGTCTAGGGGAAAGAAGAGGAGGAATTGGAAGAAGAGAAAAAGGATCAAGGAAGGTTCTAGGTTATCATTGATTCCCCACTTCTCAGATAGTGTCCGGAATTACAGAGTGCGCAGCATATGCTTGTCGCAGCCATTTGAAAAGCTTCGAGCACTCTTTATTGCTGAGATGATAGACAGACGAGAAGAGTCTATGGAGGCTTTCACAAAAAGGGTGATGAAGCTGAAGAAATTGGACATTGGGAATTTATTTGGAGCAAGTTTCCAATCTCATCCGAACTGAATCAGAGTTTCAAAAACGTCAAGCTAAAGACAATAAACAAGCGTTCAGTAGGAGTCAACCCACTGTTTAGTAAGTTCTTAATTAGTTTTTAATTATATTAGTCTAATATCAGAGTTTCTTTTATTATTTCAGGTTTTCAAAAAGAAAAGGAAGATCCAAGGAAGATAGTCTTCAAAGATCATCGACTGACACTTGATCACTATCGATTGACGGAGTAACCCTAGTATCGATCGATCACCACTTAACTGTGTTGATCGACGGTCACCATCAACAAGCTGGTATAGTTTTTTTACTTGTTAACTTTGGTCCTTATGATTTCTTTTCTTCACCAATCTCAGACTGTATATCACTGGAGATAGTGTTGTTTATATCTGGGGGAGATATTACTGATATTAATTTCTATTTTCAGTTTTTAGTTTCTATAATAAAAAAAAACAAAGAGTGGAAACTTACAGGTGTACCTTGGATCGACACTGAAGAATAAACATCAATCGAACTTGGATCATGACCATCGGTCGATACCATCCATCTGCTGTCGATCGATACTCTTTTACAGAGTATGGTATCGATTTTCTCTTAAGCTTTTTACTTATGATTTTTTTTTCCTAACCAATCCGGGACGGATTACACTAGGGACAGTGTAATTTAAGTCTGGGGGAGGTTCACAGATGCTCTTTGATTTGTTTTGAGTCATATTTACTATACATATATATAAGTTTTTCAAAAAGTTTTATTGAGTCAAGAAGGGGACTATGATCAAGATTTATTATTGACTAACCACACTTTAGCACCATTCTTACAAGGTTATTTGCAGAGATTACTAGAGATACCAAAGTGGATCAGCATGCCACAATATCACACTTGCTTAGAAAGTTTGAAGGAACCGAAGCTGATTTTCAACACTAATCCTTGCATTATTTTCTTGCTTTGGGATTTGGTATACACTAGATCGGATTCCTTCTGCAAGTCTGGAAGGTAAAAGTTTGTGTGCTTCTGATTTCCCTCTCTCTCCCCTTCAGATTAAAAAAGGAGTCGAACATGATTTGGTGGCTGCAACCATTAAAGCTTGATTCATATGATTCTAGAAAGAGATAAAGGTCCAAAAGTAGTGAACAGGATCTGGTGGCAAAAAGCATTAGGGCTTGATTCATGGAAGCATGTCCAAATATCTCAGTCAATTAAAAAAATAAAATGATACCCTCAAAAGAAGGGAGACATTGACTTAGAGAAGTGAGAAGAGAGAGGGAAAAGGGATCAGAGAAGACTGCATGTGTACTCAGATACTTGAAGGGGTAAGATTCATGTGTCCTTTGATCGATACTCCCAAGGTAAAGCATGCACTTTTATTTTATGAAAAGAAATGAAATCAGTAGAAGGGTGAGTCAGACTAGTATTTGCTAAGTTGTTGGTAGAATGGATTTGGTTACTATACTAGGATAGGGTATATAAAGTTTCTCTTTGATTAAATTGATAGGATGTGGTTGTAACCAAGTAGGGTGATAGATATGCTTAGACATTATGTGAGTCTCCACTTTTCAAAACTTCTTTCACAGGCTTTGTTTGTTTGAGGACAAGCAAAAGGTTAAGTCTGGGGGAGTTGATAGGGCCTGATATTTACCACTATTGTGCCATGATATCAGCCCTATTTAGAGTCTATTATATGTGTTTGGAGTTTGTTTTAGAGTATTTTCAGGTTCAGGTATGTTCTGAAGAACTTTGGTGATTCTGGAGCTTTTGGAGATGAAGAACTGTTCAGATGCGTCAGATGTTTAGCTACGGATGGAGATCTTCCCACGGTGCGAATGAGATGATATTTTGGCCGAAGATATATCTTTGAGTTAGCTTTCCAATACCACCGGTTTGAGGTCCATTTGGGGGTTAGATCTAAAGTTATGCCCATTTTACTGAAGAGTGGTGTGTCTGCCTCGCGAGAGTAAGCTGCCGAGAAGATGAATGAGTGTCGATTGACGGCACAGCCTTACCATCAATCGAAGGTGATCCCAGAAGACAGGCACGACTTGTATTATGGCCGACTTAAGCCCAGAAGCCATCAAAAAATACCAAAATACCCATGGACGACCTAAAACCCTACTTTTATGTTTTCTAAGACATTGTTGACGGCTACGCTTGAAACGCTAACCAAGCTTTATTCTATTAACTGTTCTAGAGTTAGGATAGAAGTGATGAACTCATTCAGAGTCCTCCTGGAACTCCTTTGGTTCTTTATTCGATTTCTATTCTATATATATTCTATTCATCTATGATTTCTGTGACAAAGATCACGTCTGAGTAGATCTCTTGTTAGGTTTAGGGTTTATTAATGGTATTGATGGATTATCCAATCAATAAAATTGCAAAGGTTATTATTAGATTTATCAATATAATTGTGTTTATTGCTTGTGTTCTAGAGTAGCTAACTAGAACCCTGATCATAGGATAGTTAGGCACAAGAGAGAGCATTGTCTACTACCAGAATTAATCTTGTTGATCTAGGTTGCTAGAAACAAACGAAGGTTGATTTAGTTAATTTAGTGAACTTATCGAATTAGGTCATAAAGCTTGGCTCAAGAGAACATTGATCGATCCTAGATCATTGCCATCGATCGACGGTCATTCCGTGTCAACAAGCAAGAGCTGAGACATCATAATTAGTCACTAAATTAGACTCGCAGCAAGAGCTGGTCGTCTTTTACATTAGATACTGATTTCTATGATTGATACCCTTAGCTTGTATCCTCTATAATCCACTTGCCTGAAACCCTAAATCTAGATATTTATTATTATTATTGTTTACTTGCCAATCAATCAATTATCTGCTATAGTTTATTTACTGCTTATTAATCTATTTGCCTAGCTTAATCGCAATTGTATTGAGTTCATTGTGTGCCCACGCTCCCTGTGGATTCGATCCCTAAATACTACAATTTGACCTCTCTTGACAAGAGTAGTTCGTAGGGTTAATTTGATAGTTTGCATTGATATACATAAAAACCGTCTTGTCAAGCACGAATATGTAAATATTCTAGAACTCAAATATTAACTATTCTGACTATTTTAAATCCAACTCTCGTATGCGAGAAAAAGGAAAGACCATCGATCGATGGCTAAGGCCTGATGTCGATCGACACTGAAATCAGAAGGAAGTGTGAACGAGATTTGATATGTTGACCAAGCTAATTAGACCAGCTCTCGCGTGCGCCTAACAACCTAGTTCAATGGAGTCTATTATGGCACGGAACCTACTCTCGTAGTCATCCATATCCTAGTTACGAGATCCTAGTTAGCTACTCTAGAAGTAAAGAATTAAGCACAACTCAATTGGTGCATATTAACGTAACCTAGCAATCCTACTTTTGGGCTAATCCATAATTTCTATCATTCAACCCTAAATCTAGTTGGTAACTACTCAGACATAATCAAAGTAAGAATAATAATCTGAATACAATGCATAGATAAAATATTGGGGTTCCAATGCAAATCTCACTAAGGAGTTATGAATCTTCTCTCCTAAATAAATCCTAATTGAATACTAAAACCTCTAGAACCTCGCACCGCACATCGTGCGCCACTTAAGCCACTGGTGTCATACGTAAAGTATAAATATAAAACCCTAAAATCTAGGTCAAAACTCGTCCAGGGGTAATCTTGGGTCTTGGTCAACGATCGATGTCAAGTGTTCAGCATCTATCGATCTTTGTCATGTAACATCGGTCGACATCAAGGTAGTGTCGTCGATCGATGACATTCTTGTACTTCGACTCTCTCAATGATCAGCTACGGATTATTCTCCTCTAAATGCTCCAAAAGCTCCAAGTATCTCCATATATCTCTAAAACGTACCTGGACCTGTAAAGACCTTAAAACATAGTGTATACACACATAATAGACCTTAAATAGAGCCTATAGTATGGCCTGAAATTGGTAATAAATCGGGTATATCGGTCTGGATGGATCGGAACTCACAGGCTTTAAGTCTAATATGGCTCAATAATGAGAAGCTTCAGTGATCTGTGGAGACAGAGTCATTGGTGGTTATTCAAGAAGAAGAAGCAACCAAGGCTTAGCATGAAGATGGTACTCAATGAAGATGTATCTTGTTGTCAGAGCACTTAAACCTTACAAGACGTTTGGTTAAAGGGGGAGAGACCAAGATCAGTGTCAAGATCAGTGTGAGAGGAGTACCAGAATACTTAGTGATGTGGAAGGAAGTTCATATCAGAATTGCATCACAGTGAGGCCATGATCCGGGGTCTTTGTGTCTACCACAATGGTCCGAAGACACAAAGACCCACTGGCCAATCCCTAGGCCTTGGAGGCTTTACTCTTTTTTCCCTCATCAAGGTTTTATCCCAAAGGGTTTTTCTTGGTGAGGTTTTTAATGAGGAAGTACTTCAGGGAACAAAGCTTGAATTAGGATCTCTAGAGTCAAGCTTGAGGGGGAGTGTTAACCTGAAGTGATAAAATGGATCACTAAAGGTTATGTGCAAAGTTCGGGTTAAACTCCTAAAGATGTTCTGGAAAGACTTAAGGAGTATCCTGAATCTTATGCTGTGCTGGAACAAGGTATAAGAAGGGTTTATATTGAAGGGAGAAGACACTGGAGAATTTTGGGTGCGCTTGGGAGCATTTGGGCGAATGTGTAAAAATAGAGCGACCGATACAGATGGCCGTAAGGACTGTACGGACATGGGCGACTCAAAACACTTTTTGGTTCGACCTTAGAGGATATTTGGGTGATGTGGAAAGTTAGAGTGATGTGTATTGACAGATGGTCCGTACACTCGACCTGGCCGTACAATTCTAACCGGAATCAATCAAGAAGGAAGGAAACCGGTCTGATGAGATTATGGCGAGTTGGTCTGATGTTGGGGAGATGCCAAAGGCATATTCCCTCAAGGAAGAAACAAGGAAGCTGCTGGGAAGTTGCCTTTACAGCCTGTCAACGCCCTGGCTCGATCTCAGCCATAAACTCACCAAGGAAGAAGCTATCCACATATTCAGTCCACAAAACCAACTATGGACAGCCTGGCTAAGCATGTGAGCATTCCGGGACAAGTGTTTTGAATTAGGCTCCCTTGACTTTGCTGACTCCACATGCTTGTACCCTTTAGGTTTAAACTTGTATCCAACAACCATTTATCTATTTAAATACCCTCATGCGCGATTGTAACTCTTAAGGGAGTAAGGGGGATTTCCACTCTCCACGTCATAATAAACTTAGTGTTCTTGAATCTGATTCTCTCCAGTCTACCCCTTTCTTAGACTCTCTAATCTATCGTAGAATCTCTAATATATCTTAGACTCTCTAATCTATCCAAGTCTTCTCTTAAATTCTGTTTTTGATTTAGGTAAACACAAAGTGAAACCAGATCCTTCTCATCTTCATTTCGAGTCATCTCTACCCCAAAGGGGATTGTTCATCACACAAACTATATACACTCTGAAAATCTAACATGGTATCTGTAACACCCCCGGACCGTCCTAGGCCAGACTAACCCGAGACGGCCCGAGAATGCCACAAGTATAGCTCGCCGAATCAGATCGACCAAGAATCAAGAACAAATCAATACTCTCGACCAACCTGTTCCGTTTTGCTATGTCCTCGAGGCCACGGCCCAAGGCTTTGCAACCCGTACCACGGTCTTCGAGTTGTGTCGACCCAGACAAGTTCTTATATCATTCAGCACACAACCACAAATATAAACATTCTTTTATTAATTATAGGTGGAAAGCGTTTTACAAAATGTAAAAGAAAAGTAAAAGTAAAAGTAAATGTACATTCAAAAGAAAAGAAAAGTAAATGTACTTTCAAAAGCTAGTCCTTGCTTATGCTTATGCCACTTCAAATCTACACAGGTCGCCTACCGTTCCGCTTCCCTCTAAGCTTCCCACCTACTGGTTACCTGCATAATATAAGAGGGAATGAGTAATCGCAATTACTCAGTGAGTTCCCAAAATAAACAACAACAACCTCCCTTCAGCCCATGCTTAAACAACAACACAAAATCACAAATAAATATGCATACAAACAAACAATGCAGAAGAGTAAACGTGCAACAACTAATGCAATGCAACTAGTCTCACCACCGAGACCTAACAATACACAAGTGCAATCTAGACTCAATCCTAGACTCAACAACACAAAAACAAACAAACAAAGCGCTCAAACCTCCATACCTGCATACATAAAACACACAAACAAGTCTTCGGAACCACCTGGTTTGATGCCTAAAAAGAATACCTAGCACCTCCCGCTAATTCTCCAAAAAGGATTAACAAAAGAAACCGAAAAACTCTCCTTAACTCTCGGTTTCTCTCTCTAAACTCACCTCTCTCTCTCTCTCTCTAGGGTGATCACTCACGTTTTGGGATGAAGAAAATGAAGGGGAGGGGTCTGGTATTTATAGATAAGGAGGACTGAGGCTGGTTGGACAAGTGGATTATGTGCATGGAAAGAAATGGACATGTGTCCCACTAACCAAACTTTCCTTGCAAGCTTCCCAAAGTCTAGAAAATATCGAAGCCCAACGATCTATGAACCAAGTTTACACTCCCTTGCAAGGAAACTCTCAGCTTCTAGAAGCCTTGTAATTTGGGCGCCAAGTCTTCTTCTCGGCCAATGAGAAAACACCATGTGTACTCACCACATCACCAATCGCAACCAATGGAGGTCCGCCACGTCATCACCATGCTATCTTTGGTCACCACTTTCTTGCCACGTAATCAACTACCAAAAGTATTCATTTGAATGTGTTTGAGAAGAAAAACCATTCCAAGATGCTCCCATTTCACTTCATTTCTCGAAAATCACTAATCGGCTAGACCGTTCTCGATTCGACCGTAATAGACTAGGTTATCGTCCATCTCTTGATTTCTCCTGGACCAACTTGGTTTTATCACGACCATATGTCCTATTATTACTTCCTTGAGCTATGTAGACAAATATACTCCTAGCTCACACATATTCAAAGCATCGCCTTTGTCCTTGTCGACCTTCAATTTAGATGTATCGGCCAACTACACAATCTATTCGATCCAAACAAAACTGCTTCGACCAAGCCTCTAGTTTTGATCCTCTGAAGTTAATGCAACTCATGCTTTCTACATCTGAGCACTTTGATTTATTCGACGATATCTACTCTAAGATATGGTCATTACATTCTCCCCCTCTCATTAGAATTCTTCCCGAATTCTATGGAGCTGCTGACGTCCCCGCTTCATCTTCAAAGAACTCTGGATAGCTCTGATGTAACCTCTCTTCGTCTTCCCATGTTATCACCATGCGGTATTGTCTTCCCCAAAATACTTGAATTTGAGGAATTTCCTGATTCTTCAACCTTCTAAGACGTCTCTCTCCCATTCTGATCGGTCCTTCCGGGTAAGTAAGATCTTGTCTCAACTCTGGAATCCTCTCTCGCTCGATCAAGTTCGGGTCGTGAATATGCTTCTTCAGCATAGACACATTGAATACTGGGTGCAGGTTCATGTCTTCTGGTAGTTCCAACCTGTAGGCTACCTCTCCAACTCTTCCAATAATCCGGTAAGGACCAATGAAACGCACAGCTAACTCCCGACTTTACCAAAACGATCCTTTACTTTTTTGTGCGGATACCTTGAGATATACCATATCTCCCACCTCAAACACAACCTCTCTCTTCCTTTGGTCGGCATACTTCTTTTGTCGATCTTGTGCTTTCTTCATGTTTGCTCGGATGACTCGTAGCTTCTCCAATGTTTCCTCAATGATTCCCGGTCCAAACAATCTTCTTTCTCCAAGTTCCGTCCAACACAGAGGTGTTCGGCATGGTCTCCCATACAACGCCTCATACGGTGACATAGCGATACTGGCATGGTAGCTATTATTATAAGAAAACTCTACCAGAGTTAGGTAGTGCTCCCACGTACATGCCCAGTCCAATATGCATAGTCGTAGCATGTCTTCCATTGTTCAGATTGTTCTCTCAGTTTGCTCGTCTTTCTCCGGAGGAAAGGCAGTGCTAATGTGTAGCTCCGTCCCCAAGGCTCCTTGTAATGCTCTCAAAAATTCTGCCGTGAATCTTGGGTCTCGGTCAGATACAATGTTGGCTGGTACTCCATGGAGTCTTACAATCTGGTCGATGTAAAGCTCTTCCAATGTCTCCGTCTTATCCGTGTCTTGGATTGCTAGTAGGTGTGCTACCTTGGTTAACCGGTCCATGATTACTCAAATCACATTGTTTGATCTTCCTCTTGCTACTGGTAATCCGGTAATCAGATCCATTGATACCGAATCCTACTTCTATTCTGGTACATGTAGGCTTTGGAGTAGTCCACCGGGTACCTGATGCTCGGCTTTGATTTGTTGACATACTTGACACTGCGCTACCCACTTTGCAACCTCTTTCTTCATGCCTGGCCAATGGTAGAATATTCTCACATCTCTGTACATCTTTGTGCTTCCGGGATTAATGCTCAAGAGAGAATGGTGCGCTGTCTTGAAAATCTCCTCCCCAAATCCTCCTTCTTTTGGTACTGTGATCCTCGAATTAAGTAACAATGTTCCATCCTCAGCTACATGATAACCATTTGCATTAGACCCATCTTCCTCCTTTATCTGCTCCACGATCTTCTTCAAGTCTTCATCTTCAGTATGTGCTTGCCGGGTACGCTGAACTAGGCTGGCTTGATTTACTTCTTGCATTCCCAGTGGTTCACTTGACTCTCCTTCCAATTCTGCCAAAGTTACCTTCTTCAATTCGTAGGACAAGCTTTCCAAATCTCTCTCTGAGTTAACCATTTCTCTCTGTCGGCTCAACGCGTCTGCGACTACGTTAGCCTTCCCTGGATGGTACTGAATCTGAACGTCGTATTCCGCGATAAATTCCATCCATATTCTTTGACGTAGATTGAGATCTGCTTGGGTAAACAGGTACTTAAGGCTTTTGTCATCCTTAAATACCTGAACCTTCTCTCCATAAGGATATGATCGCCATATCCTTAATGCAAAGACTATGGCTTCCATTTCTAAATCATGTGTAGGGTAGTTCTCCTCATGCTTCTTCAACTGTCTTCAGGCGTATGCAATCGCTTTGTTCTCTTGCATTAGCACACACCCCAATCATACCCACAACACATCTGTATACACAGCGTATGTCTTACCTGGTTGTGGTAAGGTAAGGAATGGTGTCGTAGTCAATACCTCCTTGAGCTTGTTGAAAGCTTCCTCTGTGGGCTCATCCCATAAAAATGGTATGTCTTTCCCGATTAGTCTTGTCAATGGTTTAACAATGGATGAGAATCCCTTGACAAACCTTCGGTAGTAGCCGGCCAACCCAAGAAAACTTTTGATCTTCGTGGCTGTGGTTTGTCGAGGCGATCCTTCTACTACCGCAATCTTCTCTGGATCCGCTGAAACTCCTTGCTCGGACACTCTATGGCCTAAGAAACCAATCTCCAGCTTCCAAAATCGACATTTTCTGAATTTAGCAAGCAACTTCCGGTCTTTTAGTCTCTTGAGTACCTTCCGCAAATGCTCTTTTTGTTCATCCTCGCTCCGTGAATAGATTAGTATGTCGTTGGTAAACATAATCACAAACAGGTCGAGATAGTCGTGTAACACTTCGTTCATTAGCCTCATAAACACTGCTGACGCATTGGTCAACCCAAACGGCATTACAACGAACTCGAACTGGCCGTACCGAGTGTTAAAAACTGTTTTCATCACATCTGTCTATGCTATTGGAATTTGGTGATATCCCGAGGCTAAATCTATCTGCGAGAAGCAACTCACTCCTCTCAGTTGATCCAACAATTCATCAATCCTTGGAAAGGGGTACTTATCCTTGATTGTGACATTGTTGATCCCTCAGTAGTCGATGCACAACCTCATGTTGCCATCCTTCTTCTTTACAAACAGAACCGGAGGTCTTATGAAACCTTTGTTTAGTAAATCCTCTAACTGCTTCTTGAGCTCTGTTAACTCAGATGGTGCCATGCGGTAAGGAGCTTTGGCAATAGGTGCAGCACTTGGTTCCATGTTAATGGTGAACGGACTACTCCTGGTTGGTGGCAATTCCGTCAATGCCTGAAACACATCTTTAAACTCTTGGACTACCGGATTGTCTTCTATCCTCAACTCCTTTCATGACTCTTCACCAATATACGTAAGTGACACCAAGTAGACCTCGCCGTCTAGTAATGCTTTCTCCACTCTCATTGTCGTTACAAACATCCCTGAGATGCTAGGCTTGATCCCATGATATGCCAATAACACTTGCTGGTCGTCTTTAAACAGAACACTTCTTCTTCCACAGTCCAACCATGCCCGGTGCCTCGACAGCCAATCCATCCCTAAAATAACCTCAACACCTTCCAAGGGCATAACTACTAGGTCGGCTAAAAGGGTTTCATGCTGGATCACAATAGGAACACTCAACAACACCCTCTCAGCTTTTAAGGTTTGGCCTCCAGGGGTTAACACCGAGTCACAAGGGTTCCTAAAAACCTAGAGGCTACTACTGGGTTTACAAAACTATGGGTGGCTCCCGAATCAAACAAAACAAAAGCAGGGGTTCCACCAACCAGAAATGATCCTAAAATAAGGCCAACACACTAGCATTCATCCAAAACACTAACACCACAAACTACTCTCTACTCAACAATAAATTAAACACGCAAAAGAGATAGTTAGCACCCAAACAAACCTGTCGCAGGACCCCTTGATGGTCCTGGAGCACTGGATGGAGTTCCCTCCATTTCCTTAGAATATACTCTCCCTCCAGGGGCAGGAAGCCTGGCTGGGTGTTCATTATTCGGTCGGGTCGGTTAGGTACGCGCAAACGTTCCTCCTCCTTGTCCTGGACGACGCACAGTACAATCATTGGCGAAGTGACCCTTCTCTCCACATATGTAGCATGTAACAGATGCCTTCCAAACTGACTTCTCAGTGGTTGAGTCGGTACATTCACGAGAGTAATCTCCCAATCGACAATACGGGTAGCATTTCACTTGTGCTCTTGGTGTCTTTCCTTGTCGCTTGAACTAACCCTTTCTTCCTTTCCTTAGGTAGATTTTGCAACTTATCCTATCCTGACCGACTGAACGACGACTTGGGGTTCGACCCAGTCGTGGGTATTGACCAATGATCCGCTGTTATCATTTCTTCCATGTTGACTTCTTTCTCTACCAATTGGAACAAACTTTCAAAGTTGTCAGCTTGTAGACGACTCCTGATCTCTAGACAGAGACCACATAAGAATTTACGAACTATTAATGCTTCACCTCCGTTCCCATAGTAAATCTATCGTCAAAGCTTGAGGAATTCTGCTTCATACTCCCTTACAATCCTTCCCCCTTGCTCTAGTCGAAGAAAAGCCTGCTCCATTCTGTTTCTTGCTTCTGGAGGAAAGTACTTCCTCTGAACTCCCTCCTGAATGCATCCCAATCCATATCAGCTGCTCCTTGCATGTATGGCTTTCCCACCATTACATTACATCCCCCTCCAAGTAGTACATGGCTAAATCATTCTTGAATTCGTCCAGACATTTGGTTGCCATGAAGTTCTTCTCTACATGCCGTATCCATGCATCAGCTTAAAGGTATCCGCTTCTCCTTCAAACCTGATGGTACTTATGCTCTTCATTGTAAGGACGTACTTCAGGAAGTCTGGTTCTTGGTTTGCTTCCGGGCTTAGGGTGACTTTTTTGGTTAAGACTTTAGACAAGAGATCATGCACCATAGATAAGGTAGGATCCTCTGGTTTATTCAAATCTGCTGGGGCTGGTGCAGCCGCTTCTGCTGGACTTGGGTTGTTTCTCCTTGATGTAGATCATGCCGAGTACGCATGAATAGAATGGGGTCGCCGTGGTCCAACGAATGGTTCTGATTCTGCACGTTGAGAGTGGGATGGTAATACTGATAATCTCCAAGCACCTGGATGTACGTTCTCCTCACTGTGTGCACGTTCCATTCCTTCCATAGGCCTTCGTCCACTGTCGCCTGTCTGATTTGCCGAATCCGGAACATTCCAAAAGTTGTGGTAGTTTGCGTACCTCGAACCATCATGACCTGATGTTCCGAACAATCCGCCTGCCCCTGATCCTTGGTTAGACTAATCCAATTTTCTTCTGCACAGCTATAAGGGTTAATCCTAAATTTCCCCAAAGGACTAATCCTAGTTTCTTTTCCTAATACCCCTAAGCGGAACGTACCGGTATCCTAATGTGGCATAAGCGACTCATTTTGACTCGATAAAACATTAAAACGTAGAGGCTTATGAGCATGATCAGGAACCATTCTCTGATACCACCACTTTTAACACCCCCGAACCATCCTAGGCCGGACTAACCCAAGACGACCAGAGAATGCCACAAGTATAGCTCGCCGAATTAGATCGACCAAGAATCAAGAACAAATCAAGAGTCTCGACCAACCCATTCCGGTTTGCTATGTCCTTGAGTGCACAGCCTAAGGCTTTGCAACCTGTACCACGGTCTTCGAGTTGTGTCGAACAGGACAAGGTCTTATATCATTCAGCACACAACTACAGATATAAACATTCTTTTATTAATTATAGGTGTAAAGCGTTTTACAAAATATTACGAAATATCAGAGTTTGTGCGCACGCCCTATAGCCAAAAGAAAAGAAAAGTAAATGTACATTCAAAAGCTAGTACTTGCTTATGCTTATGCCACTTCAAATCTACACCGGTCGCCTACCGTTCCGCTTCCCTCTAACCTTCCCAATGACTGGTTACCTGCATAGTAGAAGAGGGCATGAGTAATCGAAATTACTCAGGGAGTTCCCAAAATAAACAACAAGAACCCCCCTTCAGCCCATGCTTAAACAACAACACACAATCACAAATAAATATGCATACAAACAAACAATGAGAAAGAGTAAACGTGCAACTACTAATGCAATGCAACTAGTCTCACCACCGAGTCCTAACAATATACAAATGCAATCTAGACTCAATCCTAGACTCAACAAACAAAAACAACCAAACAAAGCGCTCAAAGGATGGAATCACAGGCCACACATCCCGGGGTCCCTTCACACCACAGAGCCCTAACTCCCCCCCCCCCCTGAACAATCCCGACCACAAACACCAGAGTCACACTGTCGGAAAACATCACTCCGGGAATTGGGCTTCTCCCAATCTAACCCGGGCCGCATCGTCATGCAGCACTCATCCATGGGCGCGAACCACTTTCACGTGACGAGCCGTGGAGATTATGTAACTCCACTACTGGAGAATTGGGCTTCTCCCAATTTAACCCCATGGTCCACATCATCGGAGAATTGTGCTGCTCCCAATCTAACCCTGAGATGGCCACATGTTCTACTCTAGCTGCAACCAACCAACATGAGGGAGCTCCGCCTCCAACCTCCATACAACGCACCTAGACAGAACGTGCACAACACACACACACAAAGACACTAACAATGCATGCATCAAAATTTACACACCCGACAAGAGAGAGTCTCGCTCAAATCTCTTGCGGTTCAACACACTACAACGTCTAGATAGTTATGCAATCCTACTTGCAAAGTAAAAAAATATCTAGACAAAACAAAAAACAAACACAGCAATCACAACATGTATGCAATCGGCACACACTCTCCCGGGGCCCTGCACAAAACCGATTAAACTTTTTGCCCCGGGTCTTCACTTAAGATCCGCCAATCAAACCTCAATAGCTGCATACATAAAACACACAAACAAGTCTTTGTAACCCACCAGGTTTTATGCCTAAAAAGACTACCTAGCACCTCCCGCTAACTCTCCCATAACGATTAACAAAAGCAACCGAAAAACACTCCTTAATTCTTCGGTTTCTCTCTCCAAACTCACCTCTCTCTCTGTAGGGTGATCACTCACGTTTTGGGATGAAAAAAATGAAGGGGAGGGGTCTGGTATTTATATAGAAGGAGGGATGAGGCTGGTTGGACAAGGGGATTATGTGCATGGAAAGAAATGGACATGTGTCCCACTCACCAAACTTTCCTGGCAAGCTTCCCAAATTCTAGTACATTCAAAGCTTGGTCACGAATTTTACACTCCCTTGAAAGGAAAGTCTCAGCTTCTAGAAGCCTTGTAACTTGGGCGCTAAGTCTTCTTCCCGACCAATGAGAAAATGCCATGTGTACTCGCCACATCACTAATTGCAACCAATGGATGTGCGCCACATCATCGCTATGTCATCTCTGGTCACCACTTTCTTGTCAAGTCATCAACTCCTAAAAATATTCATATAAATGTATTTGAGTAGAAAAACCATTCCAATATGCTCCCATTCCACTTCATTGCTCGAAAATCGCTAATCGGCTCGACCGTTCTTGATTCGACTGCAACAGACTAGGTCATTGTCCATCTCTTGATTTCTCCTGGACAACTTGGCTTTATCACGACCATATGTACTATTATTACTACATTGATTTATGTATGCACAGATACTCCTAGCTCACACATCTTCAAAACACCGCCTTTGTCCTTGTCGACCTCAATTTAGATGTATTGGCCAACTACACAACTTCTCCGGTCAAGAAAAAACTGCTACGACAAAACCTCTAGTTTTGATCGTCTGAAGTCAATGCAACTCATGTTTTCTCCATCTGAGAACTTTGATCTCTTCGACCATATCTACTCTAAGATAAGGTCATTACAGTATCAGAGCCAGGTTCATCAGAACTTTGTGTGTGCTTCCGCAAAGATCAAGACTCACTCCCATGGCGGTTTATGAAAAGAAGAAGCTTCATGGTCCAGCCGGTTGTTCTTCATCTTCAAGAAGAAGATGAGCTCGTCAATGGTGTCCAGAAGCTGCTATTTTTGTATCCTCCTCTCTCATACCGTCCAGAAGAAAGAAGAGACTTGGATCCAGATGTGATGAAGTGGATTAACTACCCTCTTCAACAAAGCAGTCCAAGCTTGTTCTTACTCCAGTCTGGGAAGAAAGGTGAAAGCTTTCACCTTGTTACTGGTGGTGGCGACTCAAGTATGAAGAAAGGTGGGGTCTTTTACATGGTGGGTTCAAGAGAAAGGTCCATGGAAGAACGAGAGGTTGGGCTCAACACCAACAGCTTAGATTCTGTCCAATGGAATCAAGGATCTATACAATGATCATTGGCTGTAAGAAAAGTTCTTTCTCTTGAATAAAGCTTCAGTAGTGTGTGTTGGCTGTTGTGATGTGTTGTGATAACCTGAGGATACTTGATGAACCCCTAGAGAGGAGATCCTTTTTGTCCCTGATTCTTTGAAGGTTGATCTGATGGTTTGGATGATTAGATAATGATATTTTTGATGGATAGAAGTCGAAATGGTTGATGATCTTCAGTGAAGACCTGTGGTTTGATCAAAACTTGTGTAGATGTGTCCTTGATCAAGAGATTGAACTTTGTTTTCGATCAAAGACAGGTTTTGCTTGCAGAGAAAAACTCCTAGCAGTTCGATGTTCAAAGATGAACAAAGGTTTCACAAATTTAGAGAAATTTTTGATAAAAAGGTGAACGTATCTTATTCTGGTCGTCCATCCCTTTATATAGGAGTTACAAGTTGTAGAAATGAATAGACAAAGTGTAGAAATTAAGAAATTTAGAAACTAGGAATGTAGACTTGATTTTGGACCAGAATAAGTGTTTTGTTGAATGTCTCTTTGCCTGACCACGACCTTGACTTTCTTGCTGACTCCCTCTTGGCATTCTTGGTGAGAATGAGCTTGAAATGGACTGAACAAAGGGATGGTCGAATTTGGCTTGAAAAAGGTCCATGGTGAATTTGTTATAACTTTCTTCTTGGGCTGAAATCACTTCTCCTTGGCTTCTGGATCCAAAACGTAGCCATAAGATTTCTTGGACATCTTGGAATGTAATACTGATTTAGGCTTCATAGAAGAATGTATTGGTTCACCTAGGAGGAACAAGAACTTCATTAGACCATCAGGTGGCCTCTATGAACCGATATGACCGAGAAAGTCAATTCTTTGATCATCTCTTGTAACCCCACAAACTGGACTGGTTTTGGCTTGACTAGAATACTCCTCTTGGTCAGTTGATGGAGTGAGGTAGTATCCAAACTCCCCTTTGAGATTTGGTTGGTCTTTCGCCATCACATGCTTCTTCAAGGTCCAACTCGGTTAATTTTGATTGATTGCACAACTGGGCAGGGTTACAGCAATACTTGTTTAAGATTGCTAAATTAGATTGTTTAGATCTGTCCCAGTATGTTTGAAAGCAAAGAGACTCGTTTCAATGATTGAGTTTTAAAATGCTTGCTCCAGTTCTAAAATGATGCTTGACATGATATTAGACAGTATGTTCTGAATCTGCTTGCAAACATGGATAGAAACTTATTAAAGTAATGCATTGGGTCTGGTATTTGGAAATGGTAATATTGCTTAGTCTCTGTTCTAAATGAATATGTTGCTAGGATGATAGATAGTTGTATCTAATCCAGATTGCATTCATGGATATAATAGGTTAAGGCTGTTGCATATTGTTATCTGGTTACTGTCTTGAGGTTGAGACATCTACACTAAAGTCTAAGAGTCTTTAAAGGCAGGAAATGAGTGCCTAAATTCTTTGTGAGTGTCCCTGATCTGCTCATCCATAGCTTTTATAGAATGGAAAGCTTGTACTAGATGGATCTTAATGATGATAAAAAATTATCTATTACAAAGCTTGTGACATTGGAGATCAAACGTGATGATTAGTCAAGGTTTGATCCCAATGCAAGTGTTTCTTATATAGTCTGGATTTTGAGTGTTATTTCAGTTTCACAAGGAGTTTTCTTTGTTCATCATCAATCCTAGACAAAGAGGAAGACTTTGCCCATTGCTGAAGCGGTGGGGAGATGTTATTACTTGTGTGTGGAGCCAGTAGACATAAGCTCAGCTGTTGGGAGTGATGTGCTCCTGGTTCAGAGAAGATACACAAGGCAAGGTCATAACCTAAGTCATGAGGAGGCCGATGACCTGAGGGTACTTGGAGCTGAAGACATGAAGGTGGATCAGTTATTTAAGCGCAGCTTTTGGGGTGGTGTGCTCCTGTTTTGAGGTCCATTAAGGCTCACTTCAAGCTTGAACCTAGACTCAATTCAAGCTTGAGGTGGAGACTTAAGTGAGCTATCTGATGATCCTACTTGGTGAGGTTTTTTATGAGAAAGCATTTCAGGGTTCCAAGCTTGACTTAGGATATCTAGAGTCAAGCTTGAGGGGGAGTGTTAACCTGAAGTGATAAAATGGATCACTAAAGGTTATGTGCAAAGTTCGGGTTAAACTCCTAAAGATGTTCTGGAAAGACTTAAGGAGTATCCTGGATCTTATGTTGTTCTGGAACAAGGTATAAGAAGGGTTTTTATTGAAGGGAGAATACATTGGAGAAGTTTGGGCGAGCTTGGGAGCATTTGGTAAAATGTGCAAAAATAGGGCGACAGGTACGGACGGCCGTAAGGACTGTACGGACATGGGCGAACCAAAACACATTCTGGTTTAACCTTAGAGGAGATTTGGGCGATGTGCAAAGTTAGGGTGACGTGTACGGACAGGTGGTCCGTACACTCGACCTGGCCGTACAATTCTTACCCGGAATCAACCAAGAAGGAAGGAAACCGGTCTGATGAGAATATGGCGAGTTGGTCTGATATTGGGGAGATGCCAATGGCATATTCCATCAAGGAAGAACCAAGGAAGCTGCTGGGAATTTTCCTTTACATCCTGTCCACAGCCTGGCTCAATCTCAGCCATAAATTCCCCAAGGAAGAAGCGGTCCACATATTCAGTCCACAAAACCAGCTATGGACAGCCTGTCGAAGCATGTGAGTATTCCTGGCCAAGTGTTTTGAATTAGGCGCCCTTGACTTTGTTGACTCCACATGCTTGTTCCCTTTAGGTTTAAACATGTATCCATCAACCATTTATAAATTTAAAGACATTCATAGGCGATTGTAACTCTTAAGGGATTAAGGGGGATTTCCCCTCTCCACTTCATAATACACTTAGTGTTCTTGAATCTGATGCTCTCTAGTCTACCCCTTTCTTAGACTCTCTAATCTATCTTATGTGGGAACCGAAATTCGCATTGTCGATTTCCGTTGAATTAGGAACACATAGTAAACCCTAGTTTCCCAGAGGTCCTGGATATCTACTAAACCACAGGCCAATCAATCCGAATATAAAGTAAATATAGAAAACAAAGTAAGAATGAAAAAAAAGAGCAAATAGATGTCTTATTCCGAATTTGCGTATGAGCGTTTACAACAGGATAGGAGCATAGGCTAAGAAAGCTGTCGGCAAGATCCCTAGTTCTAATAACCTAAGACTGCAAAACCCTAGTTGAGTCGCAGCTCAAATAACAAAAACGGAAAGTTGCCTAAATGCTCTAAGTGCTAAGCTATATTTGCTCTGAGTAGAGATTTTCTTTTCCCACTTGCATCATCACAATCTAAGTCCTTATATACTCCTATAGAGGCGGTTTGCTCTTTCCCCTTATGCCTTCGGTCGAATTTATCGCTTCGTGGAAATATTTCTTTTTTTCCTTGATCTTTATGATTATCTTTGGAAATTTAACATTTATCTTCGGAAATTTAACATTTATCCTTCGATCTCAACATTTATCCCTTCGAACTTAAGATTTATCATTTCCTACAAAATAAACAATAAACCGTCACAAATTTTGGGCTTGATTTTGGATAAAATCGCGAATGGGCCTTTAGCCGAGCTTTACACCAAGTCGGGCAGTTTTCTGACTTAGGCGTTCCCACGATTTATCGAGATAACATTATTAAGACGACGTCGTCCGAGATTTAGGATCTTTCGTATGGGATGTGTGACTCTAGGTGTTTATTTCACCATTATTCTCTCATACGATCGACCTGATCTTTTCTCGAGAAAATGAATTCTTTCAGTAAGGTTCCAATGTCAATCCTGATCAAGACAGAACAAAGATAAGTTCGATCAACTATCGAAAGAGGGAGCTTAACGAGGACGAGGTGAAACTGGATTGATTTGATCCGACTTGCCAAACTAGCAAGTCATGTTGCTCGTATCATCTGACTCGCCCGCTTCACAAGTTGGCCATTTCCAACTCGCCATATGGGCGAGTTAGCCGTGTCATGCCTACCAACTCGCCCGTACGGTGAGTTAGCCTTGTCCCACTCGCCGTACGGATGAATTGGTCGTGTCATGCCATCCAACTCGCCGTAAGGGGGAGTTAGATGGTCCGTTCTGTCCAACTAGCCATACCGGCGAGTTGTCGTTCCGTGTTGACCAACTTGCCCGTATGGCGAGTTGGCCTTGTCTAACTTGCCATACGGGCGAGTTTGTTAATCCATGCTAAACAACTCGCCCGTATCGTGAGTTGGTCTTGCCCAACTGGCCATACGGCGAGTGTGTCGGTCCAGCTTTATGCTCGCAGAGCAGAGTTAGCAGACGCAGAAGGGGACCACGAACTGATCCTCGCAGGCCTGAAATCCGAATGTATCTTCCCACATTGCTCGGACAGTGCCGACGGTCAAGGTAATGCAGCCAAGGAAGGTGCTTTCAAGGCAGTTCCAAATGCGTAGGGGATGACTGGTGAAATTGAGGCTCTGCGTGCGGAAGACGATTGAGCTCGCAGTCTCGTATGAGACTTTATTTAATTTAATGTTATCTGTTTGTGTTTTGATCCGGCCAAGTGTGGTCGTATTTTTATCTCGGGATTGGGTGCTTGTGGGTTTGAATCCCAGTCGCTTTTGCGACTCCCTTTTTTTTTAAATGAGCTCTTTCCTTGTTTCCTAAGGTTTTATTGAGTATCGTTATGGGCGAATAGATTTGGAGTTTAAGTATAGAGGAGAGGATACGAGTTGTCATCTTGCACTCAACTCTTTTGCTGATCATCATATTCGTTGTTCGTTCGGGGTGTTTGATAATTTTCCAAGGTTTCGAGAGCGATTAGATATGGGCGAGGAGACATGCTTTTAGGATCACGTATCTTTTTGATATCAAGCCTTGAGTCGTTAGTGACCAGTGTGCTGGGTTTAGGGCAAGACCTAGGTATAATCACGGTTCTAGGGGGTGTGGTGACTACTCCGACTTACGTTTCCCGTATCGTTTTCAACCTGATTCCGTCCCGGTTTAGAGTCCGCGATACGTTCTCGTCTTAGGTGACTCGTATGGTAGGAATCGAGTATCTCTTCGGGGACAATTTTTAAGCCTCCCGAAAGTGCTGACCAAAAATTTTGAATTTCTTTTATAGCGCTATTACCCTTGTGTCGGGTGTTTGAGAGCTATCTCGACGAGATTGCTTAGTATGTTTACGACGTTTTAAGAATTTGTTGTGATCGGCAACAAACTTATTGGTGGATATTACATGTTTTGATTCTTCACGAATGATACATGTTAAGAAGGTGTGTGTGTTTTATAGTCGTAGATAGACTGTTTTTTTTAGTCTGAGTATTTAGTGATGGAGTCCTTCGAGCGTTAGCAACGTCTCGCTACGTTGAAGGTTGAATTTTGCGTCCATTTTGTGGGAGTTTTTCCAAAAAAGTTCGAAAAAGATCGAATCCGGAAGTGAATAGTCTCGAGTTTTTCGGGAGTATACGAGTTGATGCAACCATGACTAAACCAGTAGCTGAACTGAAGCTGAATGCGAGTGACACTGAAGAGGAGCTAGATGAGCTGAACCAGATTGATACTCAAGGCGTGATTGGAGCTGATGATGATATATTTCGACACAATCTTTCACATGGATCAGATGCATCTTACTCGGCCCAAACCAATCAAGATAAGGATCCATTCTGCTTGTCTAAGGGCCCAGTTACTAGATCACAAACCAGAAGACTGAAGAAATCAATTGCTGTTTTGGTTTACTCTGAACCAGACCCAAACCAACTTGAAAATCAAGCCAAGGAAAAGAGCCAACTTTTCACTTATTCAGTCTTTGGACTTGTCTAAGTATTTTTACTCTTTTATTTTCGACTCTCTACAAGTATTAGGACCTTTTAACTTATGTTTCTGCTACATAAACTCTTTGAGAACTCTATGAAAAAAACATTCACTTTTTTTATCAAAAACTTTTCCAGAAAGCTTGTGAATCCTATGTTCATCTTTGAACACTGATTCCTAAAGAGTTCATTCTCTAATTGCAAAACTTGTCTTTGATCTAAAACAAGGTTCATTCTCTTGATCTTAGACACATCTACACAAGATTTGATCAGTTCATAGATCATTTCTGAAGGTCATCCAATCAATCCATCCATCATCATCAAAATCAACCCAAATTTCTCTCAAAACCATCAGATCTTCCTTCAAAAGTATCAGAGACTAAAGGATCTCCTCATCAGGGGTTCATCAAGTGGTATCAGAGCAGATTTGAAGGCTCTTGATCTGGGGTTTGATTCTAAAACTTTTCCACTTCTCTTTGTTTTGGGAATCTGTTTTCTATTCTCTTCAATTTTCTCTGCATTTTTCCAGAAATCTCTTATCTTTCTATCTGTTAAATCTGCAAGAGGGCCAACCAGATTTAAAAAAAATTATCAAAAGAAAAGTTGAAGAGAAATCCAACTTGGCTGAGGAGAAATCCAACTTGGCTCAGGAGAAATCCAGCCTTGCTGAGGAGAAATCCAGCCCTGGTGGTAAAGCCTCTTGCAAACAAAAATCTTGCAATATGTCTATCTTTTTCTTCTGTTTTGGGGTTGGGGTTTGTTCTCTGAAGTTTGATCTTTGTTTATTGCTGAGCTACTGGATTCACAGAGAAAACTCACTGATATCCAAGAGAGAAACACCTGAGAGATTTTGAGGCTTTGGCTATTCATATCTGTGTTAATCTTTTCTTGTTTAGATTCTTAACAGGAAGCAATGTCTGATGGAAGCCATGAACCAGATTAAACTACTTCTGTTAAATTTAATAAATTGCAGATGGAAGCAATGATATCTGAGATCATGAAAAAGATGAAATCCAGTAATCTTTTTAATGAAAATACTGATAATTTTTATGGTCAGACTTCAGGCTAGAAAGGATGCTAGCAGCAAGAGGAGGGGCAAACGAATTGCAACAGGAGAGACTGATGGTCGTGATCCCTCTTCAGGGAGAAGTACTGATGTATCTAAATCAGTTAGAGCAGCTTCACTAACCAGAACCCACACCCACCGAGCACCCAGGGCACACCAGATGACAGTCTTGGCAACCTCAAGCTCAGAATACCATCTTCAGTGGTACAAACGATCATGATGCTTATCTGGAGTGGGAGAAGAAGATGGAGCTGGTGTTTGATTGCCAGAATTATTCAGAGTCTAAGAAAGTGAGACTAGCTGCTACTGAGTTCAATGGTTATGCTCTACACTGGTGGGATCAGATTGTTACAACCATGAGGAAAACAGGAGAGCCACAAGTGTCTTCATGGTTTGAACTCAAAACTATTATGAAGAAACATTTTTTTCCTGGTCATTACAGTAGGGAAGTTCATTAGAAGCTGAGAAGACTTACCCAAGGAAGCAGGGGTGTTGAGGACAACTATTAGGAGATGGAGATCTTGATGTTGAAAGCTCCTGTGGATGAGGATTCAGAGGCAAATATGGCACGATTTCTAGCTGGCCTCAACCGAGATGTTCAAGATAGATTGGAGTTGCAGGAGTATGTGGACATCTATGAGCTTTTACGCAAGGCAATTCTCATTGAGCAGCAGATGAAGAGGAAACCGAATCCTAGAGGATCTTATGGTAACACCACCAGACCAGCTTATGGTAGAGAAGACAAGGCATTTGTGAAACCAAAAGAAGAACCAACGGCGTCTGGTAGAGTTGATCAAGGGAAAGCGCCAGCCACAAGAACCAGAGATGTGAAGTGCTTCAAGTGCCATGGATTTGGTCACTATGCCAGTGAGTGCACTAACAAGAAGGTCATGATCTTGCTTGAGAGTGGTGAACTGATTTCTGAGGACGAGAAGGCTGAGGTTACTGATGAAGAAGCTGTAGACTATCCAGTGCGTGGAGAGCTTCTGGTCACTAGAAGATCCTTGAAAGTTCAGTCTAAGACAGAGGAGCATGATCAAAGAGAGAACCTTTTTCACACCCGTTGCAATATTTATGATAAGGTTTGCAGTCTGATTATAGATGGTGGAAGCTGTACTAATGTGGCTAGTGAGTCTCTTGTGGCAAAGCTTGGTCTGAAAACTGGAAAACATCCTAGACCTTACTTGCTTCAGTGGCTGAATGAAGATGGTGAGTTAAAGGTCACAGAACAAGTTATGGTTCCTATAACCATTGGGAGATACCAAGATGAGATAGTGTGTGATGTTCTTTTTATGGACTCCAGCCATATCCTCCTTGGAAGGCCTTGGCAGTATGATAAGAGAGCCATCCATGATGGGTTCACAAATCGCCATTCTTTCACCCATAGAGAGAAGAAGATTGTTCTCGCTCCCTTGTCACCTCAGGAGGTTCATCAACACCAAGTTCAACTCAAGCTCAAGAGACAAGAAGCTAAAGACAAAGAGAAATCACCTGATGATAAGAAAGAAAAGGAGATTCACCTCATGGCCAAAAACAGTGAGGTTAAGAAAGCTATGTATCTCCAACAGTCAATGCTTTTGTTTGTCTTTAAAGGATCACTAGTGACCTCTTCTGACCATGAACCGGTTATACCGAGTGAGTTTAAGCTTCTTTTGCAGGATTTTGCTGATGTATTTTCAGAAGAGAGCCCAATGGATCGCCACCAATCAGAGGGATTGAACATCAAATAGATCTTGTTCCTGGAGCTTCTCTTCCCAATCGGCCAGCTTATAAAACCAATCCTGAAGAGACGAAAGAACTACAGAGGCAGGTTGATGAGTTGATGGAGAATGGCCACATAAGAGAAAGCATGAGTCCATGTGTTGTTCCAGTCCTCTTGTTGCCAAAGAAAGATGGAAGATGGCGCATGTGTGTAGACTGCAGAGCCATCAACAATATCACTGTAAAGTACAGACATCCTATCCCTAGACTTGATGATATGTTAGATGAATTGCATGGTTGCTGTGTTTTCTCTAAAGTTCATTTAAAAAGTGGATATCATCAGATTAGGATGAAAGAAGGAGATGAGTGGAAAACTGCATTCAAAACCAAACATGGTTTGTATGAGTGGCTAGTTATGCCATTTGGTCTCACTAATGCACCTAGTACATTCATGAGGTTGATGAATCATGTTCTTAGAGCATTCATAGGTCACTTTGTTGTAGTTTATTTTGATGATATTCTGATCTACAGCAAGAGTTTGAATGAGCATGTGAATCATCTGAAAGCTGTTCTTGAAGTGCTTAGGAAAGAGTCTCTGTTTGCTAAATTTAAAAAGTGTACTTTTGGGACAAAACACCTTGTGTTTTTAGGCTTTGTTGTTACAGCCCAGGGAATCAAGGTTGATGAAGAAAAGGTGACAGCAATCCGAGATTGGCCAAGTCCTACGAGTGTGAGTGAAGTTAGAAGTTTCCATGGACTAGCTGGCTTCTACAGAAGGTTTGTCCAAGACTTTAGCACCATTGCAGCACCTCTCACTGAAGTTATCAAGAAGAATGTGGGTTTTAAATGGGAAAAAGTGCAAGAAGAAGCTTTTCAAAACCTGAAAGGGAAGTTGACTAATGCTCCCTTACTTGTTCTTCCTGATTTTTCTGAGACCTTTGAGATTGAATGTGATGCATCTGGTGTAGAACTGGAGCGGTGCTGATGCAGGAGAAGAGGCCAATCTCCTATTTCAGTGAGAAACTTGGTGGAGCTATGCTGAACTATCCCACTTATGACAAGGAGCTTTATGCCTTGATCAAAGCACTTGAAACCTGGCAGCACTATCTCTGGCCGAAAGAGTTTGTAATACACACAGATCATGAGTCTCTCAAACATCTAAAGGGACAACACAAGCTGAACAAGCGCCATGCCAAATGGGTTGAGTTTCTTGAAACCTTTCCTTATGTTATCCATTACAAGCAAGGTAAAGAAAATGTTGTGGCTGATGCGTTGTCTATAAGGTATAATTTGATGTATTCAATGGAAACTAAGTTGTTAGGTTTTGAACAAGTAAAAACTTACTATGCTGATGATCCTGATTTCAAAGAGTATTTTAAAAACAGTGAGATGTATACAAGTGGCAAGTACTATCAAGCAGATGGGTTTCTATTCTTTGAAAACCGTTTGTGTGTGCCTAAATGTTCTTTGAGGGAATTATATGTCAGAATATTCCATGGAGGAGGCCTGATGGGACACTTTGGTGTAGCTCAAACCCTCAACATCTTGAAAGAACATTTCTTCTGGCCAAGCATGAGAAAGGACGTGGAGAAGCATTGCAGCAGATGTATAGTTTGCACTCAAGCCAAAGCCAAAAACAGGCCTCAAGGTTTGTACACTCCTCTTCCCATTCGTAGTGCACCATGGGTTGATCTTTCAATGGATTTTGTGCTTGGATTGCCTAGAACTAGGAGAGGCAGAGATTATATCTTTGTTGTTGTTGACAGGTTCTCTAAAATGGCTCACTTCATTGCTTGTAATAAGACTGATTGTGCTGTGAATGTTGCTGATCTTTCCTTTAGGGAAGTAGTGCATTTACATGGAATGCTTAGAACCATTGTGTCTGATAGAGATACCAAGTTCGTTAGCTACTTTTGGAAGACTCTCTGGTCTAGATTAGAAACTAAACTCTTGTTCTCAACTACTTGTCACCCACAAACTGATGGGCAAACTGAAGTAGTCAATAGGACCTTATCTGCTCTCTTAAGAACTGTGGTTAAGAAAAACATTAAGTCTTGGGAAGATTGTTTGCCACATGTTGAATTTGCTTACAATCATTCAGTGCATAGGGCTACAAAGTTCTCTCCCTTTCAGATTGTGTATGGTTTTAGTCCTTTGACTCCTCTGAATTTGTTACCTTTACCTCTTAATGAGCAGACTAACCTTGATGGAAAGGCCAAGGCCGAGTAACTGTGGTTTCTTTGCATCAACATGTTAAAAAGAACATTGAAGAAAGGACTAAAGAGTATGAGAAGCATGCCAACAAGAAGAGGCGTGAGTTGATACTAGAACCAGGAGATTTGGTGTTAATTTACTTGAGAAAGGATAGATTTCCTGGTGAAAGAAAGTCAAAACTCTTGCCAAGAACAGATGGACACTTCAAAGTGTTGGAACGCATCAACAACAATGCTTACAAAATTGATCTTCAAGGTAAGTATGCTGTTAGCTCTACTTTCAATGTTGCTGACTTGATCCCTTTCTGTGCAGATGATTTGGATTTCAGGTCAAATCCTTTTAAATGAGGAGGGGATGATGCAAACATGACTAAACCAGTAGCTAAACTGAAGCTGAATGAGAGTGACACTGAAGAGGAGCTAGATGAGCTGAACCAGATTGATACTCAAGGCGTAATGAGAGCTGATGATGATATATTTCGACACAATCTTTCACATGGATCAGATGCATCTTACTCAGCCCAAACCAATCAAGATAAGGATCCATTCTGCTTGTCTAAGGGCCCAGTTACTAGATCACAAACCAGAAGACTGAAGAAATCAATTGCTGCTTTGGTTTACTCTGAACCAGACCCAAACCAACTTGAAAATCAAGCCAAGGAAAAGAGCCAACTTTTCACTTATTCAGTCTTTGAACTTGTCTACGTATTTCTAATCTTTTATTTTCGACTTTCTACAACTATTAGGACCTTTTAACTTCTATTTCTGCTACATAAACTCTTTGAGAACTCTCTGAAAAAAACATTCACTCTTTTTATCAAAAACTTTTCCAAAAAGCTTGTGAATCCTATGTTCATCTTTGAACACTGATTGCTAAAGAGTTCATTCTTTGATTGCAAAACTTGTCTTTGATCTAAAATAGGGTTCATTCTCTTGATCTTAGACACATCTACACAAGATTTGGTCAGTTCATAGATCATTTCTGAAGGCCATCCAATCAAACCATCCATCATCATCAAAATCAACCCAGATCTCTCTCAAAACCATCAGATCTTCCTTCAAAAGTATCAGGGACAAAAGCATCTCCTCATCAGGGGTTCATCACGAGTATACGTATACGTACCCACTCCCCCCCCCTTTTTTTGATGAGGGGGACAGCTAGGCTATTCTTGCGACAAACTACCTTCGTACCTTTTTTGAGGATCAAGCCGTCTCGTAGTTCGGTGCTAAGCACTGTTTCAGTGGTAGTATTTATTGTGGTGCATCGTATTCAAAGTTCTCGGAATTTTGGTATCCTGCATATTCGTGATTTCGTATGAGCCCAACCAGACGACCTTTATTACTTTGTAGGGTCCTTCCCAGTTTGCTCCGAGTTTTCCAGCGTTTCGTTTGACGGTGTTCTGGAAAACCTTTCGAAGGTCACCTTCTTTGAATCTTCGGCTTCTTACGTTAGCATTATAGTACTTTGCAGCCGCCTGTTGATAATTTTGGATTCGTATAAGGGCCTGATCCCGACATTCGTTGATCTGGTCGAGCTCGTTGAGTAGCATCAATTTTTTTGTCTCTTCTCCTTTTGGGAGTAACCTTCTGCGCACTCCGGGAAACTCGACCTCAGCTGGAATCATGCATTCTGCTCCGTATACGAGGGGGAATAGGGTTTCTCCCATCACACGTCTCGGAGTTGTGCGATGCGACCATAGGACTCCTTCAAGTTCGTCGGCCCATCTCCCCTTCTTGGTGTCTAAACGTTTCTTAGGTCCATCTAGGATGGTTTGATTTGTAGTTTCGGCATGGCCATTACATTGTGGGTATCTAGGGGTTGTTTTTGCTAGTCGAATCTTCCATTTTTTGCAGAAGGCCTCGAGTCTAGTCGAAATGAATTGAGACCCATGGTCTGTTACGATTTCATATGGGACTCCGTGCCTGCAAACGATTTTTGTCCATACGAAGCTTTCGAATTGAGTGTCCTTAATACTTGTGTAGGAGTCTGCTTCCACCCACTTTGAGAAGAGGTCCGTCAAGACCAGCATGAACCTTTTTTGTTTCGACCTATGCATGGGTCCGACTATGTCCATCGACCATCGCATGAATGGGTATGGTTCCGAGATTGATGAGAGGACCTATGCTGGTTGATGGATAGTTGGGGCGTGCCTTTGGCACTTTTCGCATTTCCGCGCAAAGTCTTCGCAGTCTTTGATCATTGTCGGCCAGTAATGTCCGTGGCGTTTTATTTTTACTGCAAGAGATCTTCCGCCAGAATGATTTCAACAGGAATCAGAATGGACTTCTTCCATTATCTTTCGTGCCCTTTCTCCTTCTACGCAGGTAATGAGTGGCTCTGAAAATCTCCACTTATATAGTTCTCCGTCAATGAAGACGTATCGCGCGACTTGGGTTTTAATCTTTCTGGCTGCCCATTTTTCTGCCTGGAGTTCTCTGTCGCTAATATACGCAAGGATTTCCCTCGTCGAAGGTTCGTTGAATCTGTATTGTATCGGACCGGATTCTTGTGTTGTTTGGTCATCGACTTCGCCAGTATCACCGTCGGGAGAGTCGATTAGGTTTATGACAACGGGTGGTCCGATGCTAGGATGTTCTATGAATTCTACGGGAGTCACCCAGCTTAACCCTGGGTCTGAACTGGATGCTAGGGCGGGTAGGGCATCAGCCTGAGCGTCTTCGTCTCTTGGAACCCGGGTGAGCGCAAACTGGTCGAAGCTTTGAGCTAATTCTCGAATGAGTTTTAAGTAGGCGTCCATTTTTTCGTGCTGAAATTACTACCGCAAGTGAAAGTTTTTTCATCATCGGATAACACGGATCTGCGTCAAGCAGAGTTTTAATCATGTAGAAAAAAGGCTTTTGCTCACCGCGTTCTTATCGGATAAGGACACCTCTTACTGCCGTGGTTGATACGGTGATGTACAGGAACAGCGGTTCTCCTTCTACAGCTTTCACGAGTACCGGAGGAGTGGTTAAGTAATGCTTCTGCTGTTGGAAAATCTTTACGCATTCCTTGGTCCATTCAAATTTCTTGTTCCCCTTCAGAGTGTCGTAGAAGGGCAAAAATTTGTCCGTTGACCGTGAGATAAATCTGTTTAGTGCTGCTACCCTACCGGTCAATCTCTGTACCTCTCGTTTCGTTCTTGGAGAAGCCATTTCGATCATCGCGGTAATCTGTTTCGAGTTGGATTCGATCACATGGTAGGTCACGAGGTAGCCCAGGAATTCTCCCGATGCCACTGCAAACCTGCCCTTCGCAGGTTTAGTTTCATATTGTGGAGTTTTAGTCTTTCGAAGAATTCTCGAAGGTGGGCGATATGATCTTCTTCTTCAAGGGATTTCACGAGCATATCGTCGATGTAAACCTCCATTGTTTTTCCGAGTTTTTCTGAGAATTTTCGGTTGACGACCCGTTGATAAGTTGCGCCAGCATCCTTCAGACTGAATGGCATTACCTTGTAACAGTAAATACCGCAATAAGTTATGAATGTGGTTTTTTCTTGATCGTCGGGATTCATTCTAATTTGATACCCAGAGAAGGCATCCATAAAAGACAGGAGTTTGTTCCCTGAGTTTGCTTCAACCAGGCGGTCGATATGTGATAGTGGGAAGCTATCCTTTGGGCATGGTTTATTGAGATCAGTGAAATAGACGCAGACTCTCCATTTCCCGTTCTTGTTTTTGACAACTACCAGTTTTGTGAGCCAATTGGGATACCTGACCTCTGTTATGGACCCGACTTTGAGGAGTTTTTCGACCTCGATGTTGTTTGCTTTGGCGCGTTCTGGTCCCAATTTTCGTCTTTTTTTGTTTGACGGGTTTGAAGGTCGGGTCAACGTTGAGCTCGTGACATATGATGTTGATGTCGATCCCTGGCATATCTTCTGCGGTCCACGCGAATGTGAGTGAGTTCTCCTTCAGACAAGCGTTGAGCTCGATTTTCAGAGACTCCCTCAGGTTCGCACCGATCTCTACACAATGATCTGGGAACGCATCGTCTAGACATACCGAGACAACGGGCTCGCATGCTGGTTCTCATCTCCCTTCCAAAGCTTCGACTACTCGCGACTGCCAAAAGACTTCAGTATCGTTTTGTTCTGGCATGTTTTCAATGGCAGACGAATTCTTTTTCTTTTTAAGTGGAATTCAGCTAACAGATTCTTCCGTTTTGACTCTGGAGCGAAGCAAACTCGCGAGATCCTACGATCTCCCCAGATGGTCTCGATTCCGCGCGGGGTTGGGAACTTGAGGCACATATGGTACGTCGACGGGATTGCTTGCATCGAGTTCAACCATGGGGTCCCTACGATTTCGTTGTAGGAAGTGGGTCGATCGATGACCAGGAACTCCACAACTTTTGACACGCCCCTGGCATCTACAGAGAGGTTGATCGTGCCGATAGTCATGGTAGCTTCCCCTGAAAGCCACTACTATCAGGCTTGGATCTGCTGCGATTTCGGATAAGTCGACTTTCATTCGTTCGAGTGTGTCATTGAGGTTTGACCGGGTTGGCCGTTGATCTTTTCTCAAAAGAGATGACGCATTTGTTTGTTTCGTCGGGCATCCTATGTCTCGAGCGTTTGGTGATTTTTTGAGTTAGATAATCCGAGATCCCCCTCCTTCTAGCGCCAAACTGTGGGAACCAAAATTGGGAATGTCGATTTTCGATGAATTAGGAACACTGGGTAAACCCTAGTTTCCCGGAGGTCCTGAATATCTAATAAACCACACACCAATCAATCAAAATATGAAGTAAATATGGAATAGAAAGTAAGAATCGAAAAGCGAGCAAATAGATGTCTTATTCCGAATTTGCGAATGAGCGTTTACAACAGGATAGGACCGTAGGCTATGAGATCTGTCGGCGAGATCCCTAGTTCTAATAACTTAAGACAGCAAAACCCTAGTTGAGTCGCAGCTCAAATAACAAAAACAAAAAGTTACCTAGATTCTCTAAGTGATAAGCTATGTATGCTCTGAGTAGAGATTTTCGTTTCCCCCTTGCATCATCACCCTCGAAGTCCTTATATACTCCTCTAGAGGTGGTTTGCTCTTTCCCCTTCTGCCCTTGGTCGAATTTATCGCTTCGAGGATATATTCTTTTTTCCTCGATCTTTATGATTATCTTCAGAAACTTAAAATTTATCCTTCGATCTCGAAATTTATCACTTCAAACTTAACATTTACCCTTTCATGCAAAATAAAAGATAAACCGTCACAAAGTTTGGGCTTGATTTCAGATAAAATTGTGAGTGGGCCTTTAGCTGAGCTTTTTAACCTCGTCAGGCCGTTTTCTGACTTAGGCGTTTCCACGATTTTATCGAGATAACATTATTAAGACGACAACGTCCGAGAGTTAGTATCTTTCGTATGGGACGTGTGAATCTAGGTGTTTAGTTAATCGTTATTGTCTCATACGATTGACCAAATCTTTTCTGGAGAAAATGAAATCTTTCGGTAAGGTTCCAAAGTTAATTCTAATCGACACGGAACACAGATAAGTTAGATCAAGTATCGACAGAGGGAGTTTAACGAGGACGAAGTGAAACTGAATTGATTTGATTCGACTTGCCGAACGAGTGAGTCAGATTGCTCGTGTCATCTAACTCGCTCGTTTGACGAGTTGGCCTTGTCTAACTCGCCATATGGGTGAGTTGCCCGTGTCGTGCCTACCAACTCGCCCGTACGGTAAAATTGGTCGTGTCATGCCATCCAACTCGCCCGTACAGCAAGTTGGACAGTCCTACTCGCCGTACCGGTGAGTTGGTTGGTCCGTTCCGTCCAACTCGTCCGTATGGCGAGTTGGTTGGTCCAAGCTGACCAACTCGCCCGTATGGTGAGTTGGCCTTGTCCAACTTGCCATACGGGTGAGTTGGTTGATCCGTACTGACCAACTCGCCCATATTGTGAGTTGGCCTTGTCCAACTTGCCATACGGGCGAGTTGGCCAATCCATGTTCCTTTCTTTCGAGTTTTGGCCCAAAGACTTTTGTTAAGTCGATTTCGAGGCTGCATTCGTATAGAAACACAATTTTTAGATGCTAATTTCGTGAATACCGTTTTTGACCCAACATCTTAGACTCTCTAATTTATCCAAGTCTTCTCTTACACTTTGTTTCTGATACAAGTAAACACAAAGTGAAACCAGATCCTTCTCATCTTCATTTCGAGTCATCTCTTCCCCAAAGGGGATTGTTCATCACACAACCTATCTACACTCTGAAAATCTAACACTCATCCTGTTGCGGTGACAGGTACTGAAGACACGGGTTTGGGAGAGGAGGTTCCCATACCAAAAAATAGGAAGAAGAGGCAACGGGATGACTTATCTTTTACGGACAATCCTCAAGACGTAATAGGAGACGCTGGGGAACTGCAGGTGGCAGAGCCCCTGAAGAAGTAGAAGAAGAAGAAGAAGAAGAAGAAGAAGAAGAAGAAGAAGAAGAAAGAAGAAGAAGAAGAAGAAGAAGAAGAAGAAGAAGAAGAAGAAGAAGAAGAAGAAGAAGAAGAAGAAGAAGAAGAAGAAGAAGAAGAAGAAGAAGAAGAAGAAGAAGAAGAAGAAGAAGAAGAAGAAGAAGAAGAAGAAGAAGAAGAAGAAGAAGAAGAAGAAGAAGAAGAAGAAGAAGAAGAAGAAGAAGAAGAAGAAGAAGAAGAAGAAGAAGAAGAAGAAGAAGAAGAAGAAGAAGAAGAAGAAGAAGAAGAAGAAGAAGAAGAAGAAGAAGAAGAAGAAGAAGAAGAAGAAGAAGAAGAAGAAAGTTGATGCGACAAAAGCCCCAAGTTCGAGTGGCGGCAAGGTGGACGTTCGGAATCGAGGGGCCTCTGCAGATGAGAGTGCGGAAGAAGCATTGGGATCCTAGAGAAAAAAATTGGTTGCTCCTAGCCCTTCGCCTGGGCTGGACGAGCCGCCTTCTAATGAGGCGGCCAAATTGAAGAGGAGGAGCAAAAGGAGAAGAAGAAACGAGAGTTGACGACGGAGGCTCACGCCCTTGGAGAGGTTAATCGTCAGAACCAGCAGATCGTTTCGGGAATCAATCCAGTTCGAGGAGAGGATCCAAACATTTGTGGGGATTTGAGGGGGCCATTACTCAGACTCCCACGATCTCCTTTCCTGACCGGGTCTCTTTATTATACGACGCCGACACTCAGTTAATACACAATGGTCCATAATTTGTAAACCTGGCTGCCGACGAGCTCATGTTTTGGGATGCTTACGTCGATACTACCTGTAATCAAATAATGGTAAGCCTTTTATTGATCTTTTCTGTTTCGATTTCTCGAATTACCCTTAACTGTTTTATGTACGATTTTTGGTCGCAGGCTAACAGAAGCATGGAATTCTTAGTGGAGAAGTATGATACTGAGCTGAAGACGACATTTGCTCATCTCGGGAGAGCTGAGAAGAAAGTCCAGGCTAAGAAGAGGCGCATTATCTCTTTGAAATTGGAAATGACGGCTTTCTCCAAGAAGATCACTTGTGAAAGGGATGATGTCATTACTCAGCGCCAGTTCCAGGCTAAGAGAGATGATGATCTCGAAAACGAGCTCGGGACCGTCAGAGCAGCGATGGAGACGCTCGAAAAGGTGAAGGCTGTCGTGGCTGCTGGAAAGGCTGAATTGGAACGAGAGAAAGCTGATGCCGAGGATAGGCATTCAATGGAGGTCGCTCGTCTTAGGAAGTCTCGCAGCTTCGAGTTCACTCGCAAACATGTCAGGGTTCAAACCGCCATGATTTCCACGTGTAATCATCGGTTCAATAATATCCACGAGCGGGGAGTCTCGCGATGATGCCTTTGACTCTGCGTGATGCTTCTACAGTCAGGCCTTCGGGACAAGAAAGTGTCTGCAGATGCTGTAGATAAGGGGTAGAGAGATCACACAGGAGACGATAGACTTCTTCGCAGCTGAGATCACACATAGATTACAGCCCCCTGATCGTCTATCTTTTGACTTGCTGCATTACGCAGATGACCGTTGAGGTCATGCAAGTCTCCATTCTTATTCTGAACCACTACTATTGGCTCAACCATCTAAACTCATTTGCGGTCGTCGATTGATGCGGGTGAGATGTTGTCAATCGATGCTGAGTGATATGTCGGTCAATGCTAGAGTTCTGATGTCGGTTGATGCTGTCCGTAAAGAAGTGTCGGTCGACGCTTAGTTGATGCCGTCGATCGATGCTTTCCGTCTTTCTTTGCGGATCATACGTTCGAGTTTCTTTGGGTCTAAGAACAATAAATCTTGCCCTTTATTTCTCCTGGTATCTTTTGCATGCACCTGAAAAACAAATAAAAAGAAATATCAGTAACTTGACAGTAAAAAAAACGTAGATTATATCCTAGAAATTAAATATAATGGCGATCAATGCTCCACGGCAACGGCTTTGACAGGGGTGTGTTTATTGTTCTAGCAGGATATAAATATCCTAAACAATTAACTAATCATGCTCGAGTGGCGACAAGATGTTCAGAACAATCATTTTTCCTAGGTTCAAAGTACCTAGAGTGGTCATCAGCGATAGAGGCAGTCAATTTACCAACAAGGTCTTTCAAGGACTGTTGAAGAAGAATGGGGTGAGGGACAAGGTCGCTACCCCGTATCACCCTCAGACGAGTGGCCAGGTGGAGGTTTATAACAGAGAAAATCAAGAACATCCTGCAGAAGACAATCAGCACTACACGCAAGGACTGGTCGCTCAAGCTTGACGATGCTCTCTGGGCGTACCGAACATCTATAAGACACCACTTGAGACCACTCTCTATCACCTGGTCTATTGCAAGGCGTGCTACCTTCCTGTGGAAATTGAGTACAAGGTGGCATAGGATGTTAAATTGCTCAACTTTGATATTGAAACCGCCAATGAAAGACGTTCCATTCAACCCCACGAGCTGGAAGAGATTAGGCATCTGGCCTATGAAAACTCCAAGATCTGCAAGGAAAAAACCAAGGCGTATCATGACAAGCAGATCATCAGCATGAGCTTTATACCAAGAAATGAAGTCTTAATATTTAACTTCAGGTTGAACCTGTTTCCTGGAAAGTTAACGATCACGGTGTTCCAGACCTTTCACCATTAAGGAGGTTTGGCCATATGGTGCTGTTGTGTTGCTGGACACAAAAAGAAGAGAGTTTGTTGTGAATGGTCAGCGTCTAAAGCCATAATTTTCTGGCACAACCATCACAGAAGGGGAAGAAATTCCTTTAAGAGATCTCTCCTTATTCTAATCGGCTAATCAAAGAAAAGCTAGATATTTTAACTAAGCACTTGGTGGAAGCAACCCACTGGTGAGTGCATATATTCTTTCCTTTTTATTTTTTATCTTCTCTGTTTTGATTTTTAATTTCAGGAAAACGAAAAATCGAGATTATTTAGGAGAGAAACTATGTGCCTGCTCCCAATGTGGAGCAGCTGACGCGAGATTCTTCAGAGAGAAAACATGTGCCTACTCCCATTGTGGAGCATCTGCTCCGTGCAGGTAAATATCTCGGACCCTAAAAAAGAGGGAAAGAGGGAAGGCGGTTCTAGGATTTTGACATAGCCTAATTATTACATGTTTTCGGCCATGTTATAGGCTCCATTTATGATCTATTATGTGTGTCTAGACTATGCTTTAGGGTCTTTGCAGTTCCAAGTACGTTTTGGAGATATATGGAGATACTTGGAGCTTTTGGAACATTTAGAGGAGAAGAATCCGTAGCTGATCAGTTAGAGAGTCGAAGTACAAGACTGTCATCGAACGATGACACTACCTTTGCATTGATCGATGTTACAAAACCAAGAACGATCAATGCTGCACACTTGCCATCGTTCGACAGCCAAATCACAGACATCCAATCTCAAGCCCAAGCTAGAGACAAATGACGAAGATGCCCTGGACAAGATTTCACTTAGATTTTAGGGTTTTATATTTATGCTTTATGCATTACACAAAAAATGGGGTGTTCTTGAGAGTTTAGTTTTCTATTATAGTTTTGAGGGGAGAAAATTCATAACTCCTTAGGGAGATCCTTAGGGAGATTCGTCTTGGAACCACATTATCTTATCTATGCATTATATTGAGGCTATTCTCAGGCCCAGAGAAACTCGAACGGACGATCCACAAAGAAAGACGACAAGCATCAATCGATGGCACCTAAACAACGTTCACCGACACTACTTTTCGGACAGCAACAACCGACATCAGAACTCGAGCATCGAACGAAATCGATCACACCTCATCGATCGACATCAACTTACTGATATAGCCTATTTATTACCAATTTTATGCCATCTTATAGGCTCTATTTGGAGTTTATTATGTGTGTCTAGGCTATGTTTTAAGGTATTTACAGGCCCATGTATGTTTTGGAGATATATTGAGATACTTGAAATTTTTGGATCATTTAAAAGAGAAATATTCGTAGGTGATTATTGAGAGAGTCGAAGTAAAAGGTAGTCGGTGATCAACAACACAACCTTGTCATCGACCGATGGTAAAAGACAAAAATCTAACGATGCTGAACAGTTGACATCGATCGATGACTAATTCGCAGACAATCGATCCGAATCCAAAGTTAGAGACAAGACACAAGATTACAATATTACCCCAGACCATGTTTTGACCTAGATTTTAGGGTTTTATATTTATACTTTATGTATTACCCCTTGCAGCGTGTGCAGAGTGCGTGTGCAGAGTATGTGTGCAAGTAGGCACAAGTATTCTATTATAGTTTTAGAATTTTTAGGGGGGAAGATTCTTGACTCCTTAAGAAGATTTGTATTAGAAACCGAATATTTTATCTATGCATTATATTCAGTTTATTGTTCTTACTATAATTATGTTTGTGTATAAACTAGATTTAGGGTTGAATGATAGCAAACATGGATTAGCCCAAAAGTAGGATTGCTAGGTTAAAGTTAATATCCATCAGTTGAGTTGTGCTTAATGCTTGAATTCTAGAGTAGCTAACTAGGATCTTGAAAGTAAGACATGGACGACTACGAGAGTGGGTTCTGTGCCAGAATAGACTCCATTGAACTAGCTTGTTAGGCGAATGTGAGAGCTGGTCTAATTAGCTTGGTGAACATATCAAATCTCGTTAGCACTTCCTTCTGATTTCACCGTCGAACGACATCAGGCCTTAGCCGTCGATCGATGGTCTTTCCTTTTGCTCGCATACGAGAGTTGGAGTTAAAGGGTCAGAATAGTTAATATTTGATTTCTAGAATATTTACAATTATGTGCTTCATATTCCCGATAATCCATTAAGTTTGAAACCCTAGATCTAGCACATTTACATTTGCGTCTAGTTAATTTAGTAGCATCTTTCCATATTTATATTATTAGATATTTTCATATTACATCTACACTTTCTAATAAGGATCATTTCCTAAAATTGATTAAATGCTACTGATATATATATACCTAGATTAGTCTTTAGAAATAAGAAATATATTTTGTGCCATTGTTCTCTGTGGATTTGATCACTAAGTACTACAGGTGATCTCTTTTGGTAAGAGTTTTGTTTTGTGTGTTATGATTAAGGGTTAATTTTACAGTTAATTGTTTAGGATATTTATACCCTGCTAGAGTTTTGTTTTGTGTGTTATGATTAAGAGTCCAGACAAGTGAAGCCCTTAAGAGATACGAGGATATGTTAAAGAGAAATAAAAGTCTAGAAAGGAACGTCACGTCAATGATGTGATTGGTGACGATTTTTGGGTAGAAGTCAAGAGAGAGAGGCTACAAGAGGGAGGATTCCGTGTA